>JAWWEU010000005.1:4011562-4051802 GCA_035583155.1 Acropternis orthonyx | reverse complement strand
TTGCACTTGAGGAGATTTCCCTAATTAAACCTTAGTTGAAAACAATACTTCTTTATGAAAAGTTCCTCTGTTTACACATCTGCTCATTCTGCTGAAAAATTATTCAAGAGTAATTCCTCAACACCTGGTTTCTTTTTAATTCATTTATTTAATTCTCACATGTGCCAACCTGTCTTCCTTTCCACACCTACCTGAGTATTAACTGATTTTTTAAAAAAATAAATACATGTGAAAAGAACTTTTCCAAGACACAAAGAATTCAAATTTTCTATTGCTTCCATCAATATCCATGGATTCACATTCAGGTTGGGGCATCACGCAAACAAAGCAGGCAGCTCCATCTTGATTGCCAAGCACAGAAAGTAGCACCAAATGGAGCACATTCCCTGACCACTGTCCTTCCATTCACTGAACAGGCCAAAGGTCTCCAGGAAACAGCAAGAGGAGCTCAGCTCATTAAAAACCGTATGAAAATGTATCTCCTGAAGGGATGTTAAATGAGGCTTACACAGGCAACTTGGAGTCTCTGCTCCCTTAGAATTTTAGTGCTTAACCTTATAGCCCCAGCAGTTCTTTAATGCAATTAAACAGAGGTATAGACATAATGTATGGCTTTAGTTATAGTCCAGCACAGAGAAAGAAAATAGGCAAGACAGATAAAGAATTCTGTAGGTAGCTTTCACTTTGCTCCCCAGTGTCTCCCTAGCACTGCCATCCTTTTGACATGCTCACAACAGCAGGGGCTGTGTTCTTCCACATCCAGTTTTACTGGGAAGGGCTGGTAACATGTAAATTTTAAAGAAACACTTCAGATCTGTGAATTTTTTTAAAAAAACCCATATAATGCATAAAGATCCCTACAGTAGCAAATACAACAAACACTGAACATACCTAGGAAATCATTGCAATACTAAACTTAAGCCATGCCTGAGTTCAGAGTACACCCAATTTCCCTGGTGTGTTTAATTCACTTTATGAGACTTTGTACATTTGAGTTCAATTTAAAACTTATACAGACAACACAAGGTCTAAAAAGAAGATTAGTTCATCCAACTACTACTCGTGTTTTTGCCTTCCACCTAGTTATCAGCACATTATTGTGACATGCGAATATTACCCTCTTATTACTTTGATGGCAATTTTATATTTAAAAGTGAAATTAATAGCTAACCTCAAAAGGCACACTACACTTAATTTCATTTCGCTCCCTGAATCATCCTTTTCACTATACAATTCTTCCTCTAACCGAACTAAGAGAATCAGAGGTGTAATTACAGATCACAGATTAGCTGTTCAACATTTGCTGGTAGTTAAAATGGGGTAGGCATTAAAGGCAAGTTGACTCCAGAGAAAGCTGCTGCTCCTGTCATTTGTAGAAGAGTTTGCTGCGAAATGTTAATATTTATGAAGTCAAGTTTTGGACAACTCTGCAGGGCTCTCCTGCCACCACTGAAACCACTGCCAGGAGGAGATGGGAGCCTGTAGCCCACCAGCTTCAATGGCCTCTGATGGGAGATCCTTCAAACACAATCACACTAACATTTCTGGTTCCACTTCTGTGTTCATGGAGCAACAGCTTGTTTCCTTCCCTGACTGAACCATCACAGAGAGGACCCAAAGCCCAGAGAGACCATACACTATTCACACCTCTACCTCAAATCTGATCTACTTGGAGCAAGGAAGGGCAGTTCTGGGACTTGTCAGCCAGTGATAACTTGCCCTACTTCTATTTTCATTGCTGTCTTGCAGCAGAGAGTAATGCTGTCTTCAGGAAATGGAAGCGAAAGCTACTCTGTTCTTGTCAGAATAATAATGGATATTGTGTTGGCAACTACTTTCCTGCGCTGCACAACTGCATAAATAAAAGGAATTGGGAAAAGTCAACAGTATTATAGTAAATAAAGTGGGTAAACTCACCTGCTTGCAAATAAGCGATAACCTCTTTTGTTTGGTGTTTCAGTCTGAGCAACAAGAACAGGCTAAACACTATGTCTAAATCAGAAGTGAGTCAAGTCCACTGACCCTCCTCTGTGGAGAGTGGTTGTGGAGGAGAGGCACCGGCTGCTCAGGGAGGGTCAAAGCAGAAACATGCAGCTTGCAGGAGGTCGAGTGCCTCCACACAGGGTTGTGCAAGCAGAAACAAACTGAAAGGTGGCCTTTGTCAAATCTCAGGTTTAGTTCAGTGCCGGGAAATCAGCTGTGACCTCACTATTGTTTCAAGTAGAAGGAAAGATGCCAATGAGTGTTGAAGTACTTGCTCCTTACAACTTGGTTTCGTGTAGTTTCTGTTCACAGAGGCCACACATATTCAAACAGGGAAGACTGGCCTTCTTTCCCAGCTTAGAAAATGGATCACATTTGGAAAACGTCCCTCTATTATAGAGCACTAACTGTGAACCAGGTGCTGCTCCTACTCATGATGAGACACCAACCAGCCAGCCAGAGCTCTGGGCTTGCAGGATGCAAGGTCTGGTGTGAAGGACACACCTGACTGCAGAACGAGTTGCTCAAGAAAAGAAGACATTTTAGAAGGTGGTCCCTAATGATGGAAGTCTCCAGTGAGACAGCTGATGAGTACCAGTAACTTCATGCACTGAATTTACAATCCTGAACTCCATAAAGACCCCATACTTTTCTAAGCAAAGAGCGCTCTTAATACTACCAGGGGAAGAATATTTTTGTCACTTGAAAAAAAAAGGTGACTTAACAGGATCACAGGTGGATTAAACCATCAATCCACCATCCAGTTGTTCGTGATTTTAATATGATAGGCAGCAGGAAACCAAGAGCAGAAACCACTGGACAGGTGAACAGGAGAACAGCTCTCAAGGTTCTAGCATGAGGTGTTTCAGTACAAGGACTGTACACCACCACTCTGCTGGCAGGATGGAGGTTTTGCACATCTCACAAGGGCCAGGCCTCACTTGCAGAAGCAGATCTGACCCTTGGCAATGTCTCCACATTCACTATCCAGCTCTGACAGTGCTTCCTCCATTGTCACCCTCCAGAGAGACAGACCTGCCTTTGTATCCAAAACCTATTCCATGCAGGACTCCAGGATTTTACACACCTATGCCTGGGAGAGCAAAGGTCCCAAAACGTACTCTGAATTCTCCTTTCCTGCAAAACCAAAAGTATTCCGTCTTCTTTGGCATCAATTGGTAGTTACCAAATACAAAATTATCTTTCTTGCTGCTCACATTGGAGGGGGACATTGATGCTTTTTCATACTCACTGTGTCTGCTCAAAATCCACAGAAATACATTAAGATCTGATCATCTGGCACTTGCATTAAAATACACATTGAAAGAATTGTAAAAAAAACCCAACAAACCCAAATCAATTAAGGGCATTTAATACACCTAACCATGAAGTGAGTTTAAAAATAGTTTAAAAACCTGAAAAAATATCTTGCTTTTAATTCAGCCCCTTGTTTCCATACAAAAGAGCCCCACAAACACATTACTCAGTTAAACAAACTAAATACACCATTGCATCTGCAAAACCAACCAACTGTAAAAGCAGAGAAATGTTCCTTTTCCTGCTTTTATACTAACACTACCTATTATATATAACAATGTCCAGATAAAAATCATACAAATAATATGCAATTATTTCTGAGGACAGGTTTATCTCGGAGAGGAATTCAATTTCAAGAGAAATGCTATACTTAAACACATTCATCCACTTTACCATTGGACAACCCCAATACATTATATATTACATTCCTTTATTCTGGATGGCCAACAGTGTCCATATTGATTCTATAGATGGAATCACCTACAGGGATCACAGCCACATCTTTGCCTTACTCATGAGAAGCACAGGGAACGTCTGGCCTGACATATTTATCACAGCAAGCCTGAGCCTATTACTGTGCCAAATTCCCTACATATTTCTTTGAGTTCTTAAAGAGGAATTTACCATAAGGCATGAATGAGGGGCTTCCGATTTCAGCCACAGTATTTCAAAATGCTACCACCAATCTTGCCAGCAAGTTTTTCCTACCTGTAAGTGTTCAGTGTTCAAGAGGTCTGTGACAGTCATGATTAAGGACACAGTTATTTTGCAAAGGTTTTGTGACTAGTTTACTAATATACATAGCTAAAGACTTCTGTTTCAGGCTGCTTAAATCCACAAACCAAACTCTGCATGTTTCTGTTAACTTGTGCATTTCTCCACAGTTTTTTCTTCACAAGCTGATTAATGAAATTACTGGGATACCAATACTGAGAGAGCAAGACATATTGGTTAAAGCACAAAACAAGAAACAGAATCCTCAGATTACACATCAGCTCTGCCTTGATTTGTGCTGTAATCTTAGGAAAGTAATTGAGAGATCAGCACTGGCTTTAATGCAAAGATCTAACCACCTGTGAAATCAATTCACATTTCCCCCATAAGTACACAGATCATGAAAGCTCGTTGTTTTCCATAAATTATATATGATTACATAAGTTTGGAGGAATTTTCACTAGTAATATGAAAAAACATACACTGCAATAATGTGGACACCAATGCTAAGTGTTATCTGTTTATTTCAGGGAAAATCAGTGAGCAACTTAATGCTTCCAAGATTGTTGAGGTGCAGCTAATATTCTGAATTTACTTGTCTTTGATTTCCCTTCAGCAAAATGGGAGCAGTTATCAACACAGCTGATACCTTTAACTTGCATTACACAGTAACACTCAATTTCATTATGTGTGAAGTTCTGCAAGTAGCAATAATGTCAACAGAAAAGGCAAAATGTTTCAGAAAAGTAGAAATGTTCAACATCCTGACAGAAATGTTAATCATTAATATTTATTAGGCAACCAAATATCTTTGGATGAAGAATGCTAAAAAACATTATCATCATCAACATACTTGTCCCTGTAGAGTATTTCTCTGTGAGCCATACTGGGAAACTTCTACTAATCCAAACCTCTGGAGGTATTTTAGCTACTAATCTGGATGAATTCGGTCACTCCTGCTCAGTTATTCACGGCGTGATAGAATTTTCTTCCCTGAACTCTCTAAAACAACCTTTTCATTTACAAAAGCCTTAATACGAATTTTGCTGAGAGCCTTTTCAAGGACTGCAAGCGGAGAGAAAATTTCCCTGAAAATTAATTTTTTTGGCCTGCTTGGGAATCCCACCTCCTTACCAGCTCCAGCCCCCCTTTCTCCAGATTTCACCCAAATCTCAGATGTAGTTTTATAGTGCAAGAGGATGCAGCCAGAGACAACGTACAGCACAGGCTGAGCGGGATGCATGGGATGCATAGGTAGGCGATCCTCAGTGCCAGCAACCAGCAGGTTTCCCAATGTACATCCAGTCCTGGAGCACAGTGACACCCTCCTGTATTCAATGAGTGTTACATGAGTCAAATCCCCTGTGGAATATGCATTGCATTAAGCTCCTAATTTTACTACTTTCAACTGAAATGCTTTGATGACTGTTTAAAACACTGAGAAATTGTAAAAGAAGGCTTCAAGAAATGTTATTCTTAACATTCAACAGATTGTTGATTCCTCTGCTGAGGAAGAGCAAAGCAACAAGAGCCCCAACCTTAACTTAGCCAGATCTCTCTCAATTACAACCAACAGTAAACATTATAACACACCAAGATACAACATCCATCACTTCCCAAGAAGGTTTCAATTAACAACCACAGGCCCCCCTTTGGTACTTGGTATTTAAAATACAATTCATGAGCTCTCTAATTGATGATATGTTATTGGATAACTCTTGTTAATTATAGCTACACAATGTCAAAATTAATGATTTTCCCACCCCCTTTCAACTTGCGAATGAATTCATAACTTATATCAAGACTCCGAAGATGTGCAATTAATATTGCCAGTAATCATTTCACAAAAAGAGATTTGTTAAAAGCACGCATGTGGACACAATTAGTGTATCAATTAATGTTGCTATTACTTGATCTATAAATTATTGAAAAAGTCCTAGCTACTGCAAGGAAACAAAGCAAATCCACTCCCTGTCAATGACATGAGCTCCTGACTGTGCCCCTCTTTCATTACTCTTTAAATCAAATCTGATTTTCACGGATTCCATGAATCTTAGCTCTGTAATCAGAAAATGAAATGAACCTATACCCACCTGACAACTTGAAAAGCCTCATTACAGTTATGACGGCTTAATTACTATTAGCTGATCACAATATCTTTTTTAAAAAGTTAAATAATGAAAAAATAATCCACCATCATTGGTCATAGCACTTATTAATTTAAACTGAAGTTACAGCCTGGAAATGAAGCTGTAAAAACTGCATCAAGATTTCTACCTACTTTTCACACCAATCAGAAACCTCCATTCCTCTCTCAAATTTAGCAATGATTAGTCCAAAGACTAGATTCAGATGAGGTCTAAGAAGCCCAAAACAGGACTCAGTAGCATTAGGCACCTATGATGAAAACTGAAAATGACAAAACATAACCTCATTTAAAGGCTGCTTATCCCCAGCGGCTTTTAAACTAACTAGGTACATCCTGTTTGATCTCAGTCTGACCAGAGTTTTGCTCTTGGGTATGCAAAGGTTTTCCTTTAGATAGTTAGACAGACCCCAGTCTCTCATTAGCGTTTAAAAGACCCAGGAAATAGATGTGCCTCTGCCAGAGGCCCAATCCAAGAGACGTGAATGCTCCTGGAGCCTCTTCATTCCTTTTAATCAGTAGGCAAGAGAGATGAAACGGGACAGTTAAACTTTTTGTCACCCTGGCCCCAACAGGATCAAACTCAGGTCTCCCATCACCAAGAAAGCCCTGCCATGCAACCCCCCCCTGCCCTCCTGGTGCAAGCAGGTGCAGTAATTCCTTACCTGGCATTAACCAGCCCCCTGAGCTCTCCCTCCTCAAGCACGGCTTCGGAACTGGGATATTCATCCAGCCAGAACAAAGTGCCCAGCCCACCAGGAGAGAAGACATCCAGCTCTAGCAGAGACCCAGCACACACATCACACCCTCTCTGAACTTTCCATTCCTGCTGGCCACTTACAGCAATCCCCAGCCTGGCACCCTGCCCGCTGTGAAATCTGCTTCCAGATGCCACGTGCTTCCCGCACATTCAGTGGAAAGCCATTAAAGAGGGGAATTTCACCCAAGGGGATCCTTGGCATCAACAATCACGATGCTGACTGTCAACAAGCCCAAGCTCCTCTCTGTATTTGTTCTCATTTTTTAAAAGTCCCTGTCGTTTGGAAAATTGACTCAAAAGTCTTACTATGGGGGATACAACGAGAGATGATGCTCCAAAAGAGCCCTAAGCTTCAAACAGAAACGTTACAGAGCTGAAGTGCAAGAGGAAGAAACTAAATCTCCAGAGAAGTCTCCTGGCCTCCCCCAAGCAGGTGCACTGAAATTTGGTGGCCTGGGTAACTTCTTCACTGACATCCCAGTTCAGTTTTACTGTTTCAGTTAATTTTGCAAGGAGGGATTTTCCAAGGCAGTTATCAGCGTGAATTCGACATCAACGCAACACATTTCCCCCCAGAGAGGTTTCTAAATCAATTTTAATTCCAATAGGCTCAAGTAAATGTTTTCAATTTGACTCAATAATCCATACACACTTACAAAATGGCTTTTCCCCCATGTACTACAAGACAAACATGGTTTATGTTTCTAACAACTTCGGCTAATAAAAAATTCTAATTTCCTATCTTGAATGATACAAACATGCAATTTTTATTCACTTCTTAATGAACCAGACGACATAAACAAATGAAATAAAATCAGCATTTAAGAGCATTAGTCGTATCATTAATTCTCTAAATGCTAAAGGAACACATGATTTTTGGCAAACTCACCAAAAAAACCCAAGCAATTAAATCACAAAAAAGTCCTCAAATAGAGCTTTCTAAATCTCTGGAGAATTTGTCACAATTTCCACCTCAAGAGCAACGTGAAACCTCTTCAGGAGGTCTTTTAAAATGTGAGCAAGTTCTCAAAGGAGATTATTACAACAAAGTTACAAGCAGAGATCAGCAAGAGTGGCACGAAGATTAGGGCTGGATGTGGGGGATGGCAGAAATAAAATTCTCTAATACCATCTTGTGCCCTGTAAGCTCAAAAAAAAAAAAAGGAGTAAGAAGTACAAAGGAGGCCCAGTTAAAACTCTGACCCCTCTGCTGGGAGTACAACCAGGGAGTGTTTCTAGAGCCCATCAAATTCTGGATCCATCAGATCAATACTGACTGAATAAAAGGCAAAATTCATACTTGAGTTTTCAACAGCTTGTTTTTAAGATTATCCAGGGTGATAACGCTAACACAGAAAATTACAGTTTGATATTATCATGTTAATATTGAACTTACCTACAGTACGTTGGAGTTTATCAGCTGTGATTCTGTGTAAATAGAAGCTTCTGAGAGGGTTTTCTAATATAAGTTCTTGTCCTGCCTATAAGAACAACCCTTTAGTGCTGGCACAGGATATTGTCATCCAAACCAGCACAGATGACAGCGGAGAGAAAGCAGAGAGTTGAATATGACTAGAAAGCTCAGGGCTGTAAAAACACTGTTCTAAAGAGAAATGTTTCAGAGAGAACTGCTTTGCGTCTGACTACAAAAGGAGATGTGTTCACAGCACATGAAAGAAACACTCAGTAAAATCCTTGCACATTCATTGTTTTTGTCCCAAAATCAAACTATTTCCCTGTCACCCCAAAGTCAGCAGCCTATGCAACAGAGTCTCAAAGTAGTTCTAAGAAGCCCTGAAGGAACTTCAAACACACATTCCACACCCCCACTGCGGGGAGTTAGTCCATCCCAGCAGCAGGACTTTACATTCACACTCACTGAGTAATCATGAGACCTTCCCTCTAACCTGTCCAGGTTATTAAATTGTTTATATTGACATTACAGTAGCTCTAACTCAAGGTAGGCGCTATACCACAAACGTATAAGTCACATCATCTGAGTGCCATCATTTGCTTTTCAGCCATTGTACTTCAATAAGAAGAGCTGCTTGCATTTATTTGATATTTTATCATGATTTATGCTCATATACTTCACAAATCTTAGGAATTACACTTCTTATTATTTGAACACTTCAAATAAGAAACACTAGCTTACTAAATCTTTACACAGACAAAAAGAGAACTAAAGATTTAGCTGACACTACACAGAAGACTTATGCTGAGGACCAGCAAGAACTCTGTCCCGTGCTCTAACTCCATCCTAATCCTCACCCCCTTTCAGTCACCCCAGATCTTCAGAGTGGGATGTATCTGTGGGACAGACATTCCATGCAGTGCTGTGAACTGCAGAGAGCAGGAGAACCACCAACCAGCAGGTAACACAGCAGAAGAGGCCCATCCCTGTTCCCGATGGAGATGGCTGCATGGATCTTGCAGAAGCACAACAGAACACTGGAAAACACTACAGCTGAAACTTCGGTTTATAAAGCAAAGACTAATTCCTTGGGACTACTCAGTTCCATTGGATAATCAAGCTCATTGATTAGCAACGTTAGAAACCTCATGTTAGCACTTGCTACCTGCCACTGTGGGCAGTTAATGAACTTGGGGGGAAAAAAAGGAAGAAAAAAAGAAAACCCTCCATTTTTCACGTGTCCATCATTCACCCTATACAGAGGAGGGCTCCTTTGTCGAAATACAGGCAAAGGCATACAACTCAATGACAAGTAAATGAGCACACCAAGTTTCTTTTGACTCTCGTTATGTGGGATTTGAATAGCAAACAGTGCGTGCATTGTGTACCTTGTCTGTGGAAAGCATTCCGGGCAGGGAGGCCCTGGGATGGCTGATGTGATCAGATGCACTCAGACTGCACAGACAATGCAGAACAAGACTAATCCTGCAGATGTGCTGCTGCCCTGCACTGTCCCTTCCAGCTCTTCACACACTCCTGCTTGCTGCTGCAGGGAGCTCTGACTGCTGCCACAGAAGGTATTTTATCCTCCCTCTCAGCACTGAAGGTAATACTGAGAATTTCCATTTGGGGGATAGAATCAGATTTTGTGCAGAGAAGCGTTCAGTTGGTATGATTTATGGAAGTGTTTTTAGGGGTTGGATGCTGAATATTTTATTAACATAAGCATCACGTTCCTAAAAGAGTTGTTTGCTGTTTTCAAAAGTTTCACCCTCCAGCAGAAGAAATAACATCGATGGCACATATCAAAAAGATGTTATCCCTATTGCAAAGAGACATCTTTTAATTTCCTGCCTGCCCCAAAAACCTGAATGATCGTACAACCAAACCACTTTACTTTACTTTATTTACCTTAAACATCTCTCTTGGATCACATTCTCATTTACATCAAAGTTCCCCTATTTTTGCCTTTCCAAACTACAGCTTTTTTTATCTTAAATGAATCATTTTTTCCTTGCGCCTTTAGGCCTAGAGCAGTCATAAGGTTTCTAATTCATCTTCCCAAACAAACACTTGAAATTTTTTAATTGCTGTGTCTCTTACAAACTCTAATATAAAGATTCCTGGTACAAAAGCTAAAGCAAACACCAGGCCTTAGTACATGTTTTGGTAGAATTGCTGCAGCAAATGGTGCAGTTGCCCAGAAATTCAACCAGTTATCCATGATTAGTAAAATTTGCAACATACACATATGAGCAAAAAAGAAATTATCCTCAGAACTAAATGGCTGAATTACACACTCACAGAAAGAAGCAGAATGCCAAACTCAAAAGCTCATGTAAAAGTTCAAACCTTGCTGCCTGTCTCAGGTAATAAAACTATTTAGTATGACTTTTTTTTCCTTTTTTTTTTTTTACTTTTTTATTTTTATTTGAGCAATTCACATTAAATCTGTTTTCAACCTCAATGTCATGTATAGGTTGAAAAAAAAATAATCAAAGATGGCTACACAGAACAACATGGACTCTTACTAGAACTCAAGGTCTTGAGCTCCAAGTTCATCAGTATTTAAAACCATAAGCAATAAAAATACTAAAAAAAATCTAAGGGTAAAACCTGTACTAAAAATCTTTCAGCAAGCAAAAGGACCAAATTCGTATTATCCCATTTCTGATGGTTCTCGGTCCTGAGATGAGAAAACTGATGCAAAACTGTAAATACAAATGTGTTCTAACCCAACCACGCATTTATCCACAGCTCCTCCTTGATTCTGAGTTTTCTCCTCCTCGTTTGTATTTCCTTTACCAGATTACAATTAAATCTCTCCAGATTGCTCCTGAGTACTCTGTAACTACACAAAGTGCCAGTAAGGTTCAACTTCCAGCACGAAAAAGTGCATTTAAGCTCTGGTTAGTTCAGAAGAAAGTAGAATAAAAAGCCTTTAGAAGAATATGTATTTATCAACAGAGGGGAAAAAAGTTATCTTCCGGTAAGAGTCATTTTAAAAATTGTATTTCCTTTCATGAACCATAAATAACATGTACGTTTTTTCTCACATTTCAAATATATTTCAATAAGATGTACTTTTAATGTCAGAGAATCAAATCCCGTATTCCTATACCAGACTTCCACTGAGCTTAACAAATTCCACTTTCACCGAGTGCACAGATAACAGAAGAATCACAGATGCATAAAAGGTGGCCGATGTAGGAGCTGATTAAAGTACAAAACACACACAAATAAAGAGAAATGAGTCACTACCTTTCTTTTTGGAGTCTTTCTTTGTGCTGGTTTTAACAGCCACTTGAAGTTCTGTCTCAGTTGACATCCTATATCCTTAGTCCTCTTCACACAGATCCAGGATCTCAGTCAGGCTCATTTAGAATGTCTCTCCAAGAGAATAATTTAGCCTTTCAGATACTATAACCCAAACAGTTCATCTCATTCACTCCTTTCGAGTGCTGTTAAGGAAGGAAACAGAAAAGAACAGTCATTTTCTAAGTTTAAAACATAAAAGGAAAAGAAAACACAAAGGCAAACCACTGCAAGCTTATTGAGGAAGAAACATGTAAAGTTCTTCATCTACAGAGCCAACTGTCCACTATTTTAGATAAAAATAAAGTTAAACAGAGTTATCTCTGACTAGGCTCAGACATCTATATATGAGATGTTTCGGCATATCTGAGATGTCTTAACAGACTAGAGATGCTGCTCAGGCTGTACAGAAGACCATACACCTGGACCAGCAGCTGGAGGACAAAGATTATGATCTTGGAGGTAGCTTGAAATGGCACCAAAAGCAAAAGATTCTGCAAGGACTCAATTGTTAAATGCAATAATTCCAAGGTATAAACATATTGCCAGATAGTAAGTTCAGATTTTTACTCCAATGCTCTTTCAGCGCTTTCGTTCTCTTACTTGAACAAAGGCAAGTGGAAAACATATTCATTGCTCATGCTGAGAACATCATACTTTGCCACTCCTCTTGCTTATGATAATGTTTTCAGTATAAAAGAATCTGTCTCCACACAAACAAAGCTGTAATTTTTAACACCCATCTAGTAATCTTTCTTGCAAAGAACTCAGAAAATAGTTAATTAAACCTACAAAATATAAATGGGATAAGAGCAAAAGGATAACATTCAGAGAGCAAGATAGAGTTTCACGTAAGATGTATTTGCTGGGGAGATACAGAAATGCACCAGCTGGGTGTATGCTGGGGCAGTATGAGGAAGACAGGACTGGGGATGGCAAAGGATACACAAAGAACAAACACCTAAGCAAAAAATGACTCCAGTTCTTACTGCTGGTCCTTCTTGCTTTGAAGGATGAGCCCCCTACTTCAGCCAGTCTGTCGAGGGCAGGAGACCATACTGTCCTGAAGCCATTTGTCAGCATGCTCCCTCCCCAAATGCATCTTCTTATTGCCCTTTCTTTTTGTGAGAAAGTTCTCATTATTAGCACAATTACAGTGAAGTCCATCTGGCCTGTCTGAACAGCTGCCCACTTATTAAATCAGCGTTTAATAAAGATATAAACCCAGCATATCAGCTGGTTAGCTGGCCAGAGATTAACTGCAGTTATAGTTATTTACTAATGTCCCTTCTTTGTCATTTAAGAAAGTAACAGAGTGCAAACACTGAAATAATTTTGACAGTTTAAACCACTTTCCACAATGAAAAGTGAAGCCACCAGTACTTTCAAATCCAGGCTCTTTTAACATTTTAAAATGCTTCAGTAACATTACACTGCCATGCACCGTCTGAAGTGATTTAATATTGCTGAAGTGTGTCAGGGGCTTTCTTTAATAAGCTCTTCAAGTCTGTCTGTGTATTATAGAATATTCAAAGATAGCTTTTCAAAATCTGCTCAACTGATTTCGAAATACCAAATTCCCTGTTCCTCCTCTGTGGAATCTGAATAAGCGCCACATAGCAAAGGGGAGGAAAAATAAAGCAAAGTACAAATTGACGTTGCAGTGGTTGCTAAATACACCTTCTTGGTGTAAGAGACCCAAATAAACTAAAGGCATTTTGATTAACATTCTTAGCCAGGAAAAGAGCAGAAAAGAACAAAGCAAATGAAGGCTGATCACTGAGGGGGAAGGAATAGCAGCTCCAAAAGCGACACCTCCAAGACCTGCAGCGCTCTTTGGCCACGTCCATGGGCAGGGAGATGACTCTTCCCAAGCACAGCCAGGATGCCCCCGGCACAGCTCCGAGCTGTGCTGGGAGGAACCCTCTCACCCGAGTGCAGACAGAGCTGCTCTTCACTTACGCCTCAAACCCCCCCAGGCAGGGGGGAAGCGCTGCAGAGAACAGATGTCCCTCGCAACCCCCATCTCCTTTCCCCTCCCCCTGCGCGCAACCCAATTTAATAATATTTAGTTTTACAGCACAGTGGGGATGCATCAGCCTTTACAGCTCAATGGCACTTACTTAAAGCATCTCTCAAGTCACAGCTGGATTGACAGTTTATTTTTCGAGAATTTGGATTTATATTTACCTAAAGGTTAACTGCATAACTCTACACGAACCACTTCACCAAAGGAAAATATTTACGACAGGGCCATTTATTTAAAAATAAATAAATTAAAAATACATACAAAATACCCCCCAGGGCCTATAGTTGAGCAAGTTTTAGTGTCTTAGACGAGGGTTGTGGGTACAAAGCATCAGGAATGTCATGTTCTGTTGTCAGCTCCTTCCAACAGGATAACTGAAATAGTAGCATCTGAATGGCACTGAATATTTTAAAGTAACAACATATGACTGCTATCTCATTTGAAACCCTCCAGAAAAGCTATATCCCCTCGAGGCTATCCCACTGAGTAATATTTTTTAAAATAAATGCACGTCTATTTTTGGACAGGTTCACATATTGATTTACTTTCAAACCTAATCAGGTCATACTCTCGCAGGCTCATAGATCCTTGAATAAAGTAATAGGTATCTTTGTAAAGGAGCACATAAACATCTGTCAGATGCAAGCTATAGCTCAAACTGAATTTGCTACAGAGACAATTCCTCCAAAAGTCTAGGTCTTTATGTAAGCCACATTAGTAAACTTCCATGCACTGTCCATATTTCAGCCGTTTATTACCCAGATGAGAATGGCAGTCAATCTGCTCTTCACCGCAACAGCTTTTATTGTCTCCTCCAATCTAGGTCACCGTTGTTAAACACTACACTCTCCCAACTGTGGGAAGTACTGCAGCATGTGTTTTATCAATGAGATGCTATTTCCTTTGATCAGCTCTGCCACATTTCTCTCCCTGCTCTAAAGACAAAATTTTGTTAGCTGTGTTTTCCAAAAAAAAAATCCATCACCTTACACGTATCCACTCTAAGGATCTTCTTGTGTGCCTTGTTACCACTCTGGCTATTACAGTGTTATGTGCATGCCTCAGCTTTTCCTAAAGAGGATTCAGAGCTCTTCATTTTAACAAAATACTGACATTTTGTGTGGCCTTCGTAAGTGGCTACAGCAGGAACACAATCAGCGCATTCTGGAATTAACTGGCTTTTAATTCCAAGAGAAGCCCTAAGCCCGTGTTCTGTTACTCCTACGCCAGCATAAAACCCAAAGCCCTAGTGAAGAAACATTTTTGTAAATTCTTTGTAGTTAAGATTAACATAGGTTGGACCCTTTATGTGTGGGGAAATTAGTCCCATGCTCCACTTGCCTCCCCCATGCAATTGTAAAACAACAATTTCTGTCAAATCATTTGTCTTTTCAACCACGCTTGAGCAGACTCAGGAAAAGGTTATTAGGCGACGTCCCCCAGCCCAAGTTATGAAGGAGGTCAGACCAGACCATCACAATACTTCCCCTCTGGCTCTAAAATACATGAATTAATTAATTTTCTTCTGGGCTTCAAAATTTAAGAAGTTGCCTTCCCTGAAACCAGTTTCCATCTGCTTATGTAAAAGAAAAGCAGCCTTAGAGAAGATTTGTAACTAAGCCATGGCATTCCCTAGGTATTGAAGTTTTCCACAGCCCCAAAGTGGGATTTGACAAGAGGACAGTACCTCCCAGACCTGGAGTTGACAAAACAAAAGCCATGCTACCATCCTTAGCTCTTGTTTTTATGCCTCTGAAGTCTTGAAAGCAATTTCTTTCCTCCAAAGCACCCAATCTAATCATGTTGATGACCGTGGTTTTGCAAGTGTTAAACAAAGCCCAACATATTGAAAGGGCAAAATATAAGTGATGAAATTGTTTTAAAAGTGTGTGATCCTGGAAAAATAAAACCAGTTCAAGTGTAAAGGACTGCAATCCAGGGAGAAAATGCGACTCATCCACTTCCCATCTGACCATGAAGCCCAACACAGAGAACTGCAGTGGGACCACACAGGAACAGACGATGGAAAACCCATCCTTGCCATCAGTGCTCCTTCTACCCTCCGGGGAGAGGAGGCCATGAATTCTCTGGTGCTGCTCACACTATTTGTACTCATCAACTCCTTTCCCCAATGGCCAGGGCTCTCAAACATCAGAGTATTCATCTGTTACAGCAGGCACTACACTAATTCCAAATGGAAACCCAAGGGACTGATCCAAAACCCACTGATAGACTGCAGTTAATAAGGTCTGTAAGTGAGAACCAGAAAAGGAGGAAGAGGAGGTGAAAGAGAGAACTTAAGATACTGACATAGAGGAGAAAATGAGGAGCAAACAAAAGCAAACAGGGAAGATGCCTCTGTGATACTTCACTACAGCAAACTATGATGTGTTTAGCAGCAAAATCTAAGCCAGGGCAGGCGTTAAAATTCTGGCTACCCTGGAACAAAAAACCTCTGTTACACTGTGGAATGGGCCAGTCCCTCTCCTCCAGTTTTGCCACTGACCCACAGCACAATGTACTGGTTCCAGCAACAAAGCCAAATGACTGTCTCTCATGGCATTCCATGCAAACCACTTGTTTTTTCCTGCAATTTCCTTGCTGGTATTTCTGCAGCCTGTAAAGGTGGAAGGAACCTTACTGTTAACCTGCACAAACTGAGATCCCGCACAAAAATTCACTCCCTCAGGAGATGTGGAAAGCCAAGTGCCCTGTTTAACTTCTCTAATCCCTCTTGGAAGCGACAAACCCTCCTCTGGAACTCAGCATCCTGCTTCTCCCCCTACCTCCCAAAGTTGCACAGCTTGCAAAGACTCACAGCTGCATCCATAGCTCATACTTAGCTTTGTTTGCTCTAAAATGAGCATTTACTTACCTCACTGCTGATTTTCTATAGATTAAGAAAAAGAAAGGAGATTTAAGTGCTTTATTACGGTTTCAGTACTATGTCTGTAGAGTCTTCCAGAACAACACTTCCCAAATAACTCTTCTTAATTCCTCCAACATCAGGAAACTACTTAGTACTCAAACCACAGCGTTTATTTTCCCTTTGTATTTAGTTGCTATAGTTGAGTGTATTCATAAAATACTTCTCTTATCTCCTGAAAACAAGAAGCTCTTTTTAAAAAACAAAACAAAACAAAAAAAACCCACCTACATATGACTAAGGTAAGTAACACATTTTAAGTTTACTGTAATTTACAATATGCTTCATTATTATTTCTCTAGGGCATCTTTCAGGCGTGTTACCCAGTTCCTCAAATGGGGTAAATAGCACCATTGAAGCACCAGAAGAGCATCTTGGCAAAAAACTGACCTATAAAATATTTCTAAAATAAGATTTTTATTAGTATTCCAACAATAGCAGGAATAATTACTGAAATTCCTCCTGGAAATCACTCCATGTAGTGGTGAATACTGCACTCCACCTCACCAATTATTCACCAGAAGTGCTGTGAATTTTCTACTCATAGAAAATGCTGACTGGATTAAAAAGATGCATTTCAAAGGAATGAATTGATTTCATCAACATTTTTAATGGGAAATTACTAACATTTCATCTTAATATTACAGTTTCTATTTTATATTACAGAGGACAGCAGTCAGGAAACAAAGGTAAAATAGAAGGTATGGACCTTGCTTTAACAGAATTTTTCAAATGCTCAAAATATATGGCATTTGGATTCAGAAAAAACTACATGATGTGAGTTCATAATTTATCTGAGGAAGAATATTCAAATACTTTTAAGGAAAACTGTTAGATTTGAGCCAGTCACTACAGACCAAGAGAAAAATATTATATATATATACACATATATATATACACACACACAGAGACCTTTTCTCTGAGCTAAGTATATCATGCAATGTGAGCAGCATTGCTTTCAGGAGTCCTGCAAGGCTAGGAGGGACAGAATCAAACCCCAGATCTATACCCACAAAAAATTAAAGGATGGAAATGGCAATTATTAAAACCACTTGTGGCATCACTGTATGCCTTCAGTTCCACAACAATCCCAGAATCATTAAGGTTGGAAAAGACCTCCAAGACCATCAAGTCCAATCTGTGAGAAGGTACGCACAAGGGCAAGGGCATTTGCAGCCCTGAATGAAATAAGTCACTCCTGGAAAATGCTAGACACAAAAAACTTCCCAGGACACTCCTGCTGGAGCTCAGGAAGGCAGGGATGCAAAGGCTCATGTTTGCATCTCCTCTGCCCGTGGGGCAGGGACTGCAGCTCCAGCCCAGAGAGCTGAAAACAACCACCAAAGCCCCGTGTGCTGGGGCCACAAACACAACAGCCCGTGTTCCTTTAACTGTCCTTTCTGCTCTGAGTCTCAAAGCCCCACTCCGAGTGCTGTTTGTGAGCTTTTTCAGGGTGTTACATCAAAAAGAGCACTGCCACTCACTGAAAAGGACAGCCTTAAAAACTTCGTATCGCTCCTCTGATACTACATTACCAGATAACAGAGGAAGTCATTCCGATGGGACTAGAGATGCCCTGTGCTCAGTGAAACTGAATTATCTAAACTCTTTTCCTCTATGAATTGTGTTATGCCAAGACTTTACTACACCCAGACTGCTGCATTGCTGACCCTGAAGCAGGGAAGAGAAAGAACTTCTGATAACAGAACAAACTAGAAACTGAGCTCGCACCTGCCACAAACACACTGCCGGCGACCTGAGTTCCACCAGCAGCAAACTGCCTCCCCTCCATTAAAGTCAATAAAGTCACACCAGCACAAAATCAATAGCGTTACATTTGACTTATACTGGCGTAAATCCTTTGATTTTAATGGAGTTGGAGTTACACCAATTTCGGGCTGGTGTATCTGCGTTAGCGGCAGAGAAGTTATGCGGGCGTGACTGAGGTAAACAACACCAGACCAACCAACCCCTATACGTCTAAAATTCAAGGTTGTTAACTCCAAAGCGACAAGAAAATGCAAATCTGTACATTACCAAAGCAGGGCCTTTGGAATTTATGTCTGCAAAGCAGAAGAACGGCTCTTTTGTGATCCTCCCGACACCAAAGGAACAGAGACTAAGAATGCGAAAAGGACAAAGTACACAGCTGGGATCACAGTATTCTGTAATTAGAGCTGTTAAATGATTACTAAAGTGAGGTGGTGCAATCATCACACTGAAGGAAAAGGAGAAGAATGCAGTCAGGAGCATCACCAGGGAGAAGGTAAAAGCAATGTCAGACACCACGTTTCATATTGAAATGCAAATTCCTCACAATCAGAACCTGTGTCTTCTAATTGGAAGAAAAGGTTATGGAATTAAACATCTCACATCCTGGACAGCTCAGCATGTTTTTAAGGGACACAGTAAGTTGAAGAAAACTTGTTCATCTCCCATCCTTTACAGAAATATCTTATTTCAGCTCTTTTTTAAAATTATTTTAAGACGACTTTCTTAACGTGGCAAGTGAGACTGAACTGGGACTTGCCTTCTCATTCATTTGAAATAAAATGGTATCACTGTACCTACAAAAAAATCCAACTTAAGCTATACTTTGAAATGTGATGTAGAGTTTGGAATGACCTTATACCGACCTGCTTAATGTATGTGGATTTTGGACCAACTTTTCCAGGTCCCTTTGAGATTTTCTCAGTCAAAGGAGTTGACCCCGTACATTGTGCCCTTCCATTTTCCAAACACTTCCTGACATTACAGCAAAGCAAACTTTCCTAATGTCAACAACAACACAAAGCCCCAGTGCCAGGATCCTTATTCACTGCTATTTTTCAATGCTCAGCCCTTGTTCCCTGACAGTTAAGTATTAGGAAAACTAATCAGAGGAATTCATCTTGCTGTAAATGGACTTTTGATTTATTACACCAAACTCAGCCACCTGACTTGTACCAAAGTTCATTGCCTAGCAGAGCAAAGGGGGAAAAGGCAAGAAGCTTCTGGGACTGTAAGAATGAATTTACACAAACAAGCAAAAACTCTTTTTACATTCTCATTCCACAACTGGCAAAAACCAGTATTTTAAATTGTCTGGTAAATGGATGATCTAATTATGGCCCTCCACTACCTGAAGGGACCCTACAAGAAAGATGGAGAGAGACTTTTTACAAGGACATTTAGTGACAGGACAAGGGGGAATGGCATCCAACTGATAGAGAGTGGGTTTAGATTAGATACCAGGAAGAAATCCTTCCCTGTGAGGTGCGGGCAGGCCCTGGCACAGGTTGCCCAGAGAAGCTCTGGATGCTCCATTCTGGAAGCGTCCAAGGCCAGGTTGGATGGGGCTTGGAGCAACCTGGGCTAGTGGAAGGTGTCCCTGCCCATGGCAGGGGGTTGGGACTGGATGGGCTTTAAGGTCCCTTCCAAACCAGGCCGTTTCGCGATTCCATGATGAGTTTTAGCTACAGAAATACTTTTGACTATTCCATTTGAAGACTCCACTCTTCAAACCAGCAATGTTATTCATGCAGGTAATCCCACACGGCAGCCCCGATCCACAGCAGGCAGGCCGCTGCATGACACCAAACAGAAGTATTTGAGAACAGCTGCTAGATTTTACTGGAGAAATTTCAAACCATAAATAATTTTCTTGGATTCACTTATCTGTTCTCATCTCATTTGTGACTGCAGTGCCTTGTATCTGATTATGTTATACACTGCTCCACAAATGCCTCTGCTTTCTATCCATCAGAATGTTAAACACTTCAAAGGGAGGAAGCACCTCCCCTAAGCATCATGCATTTTCTGTGTGTGGGCAATATTCAGCACTGCTTCTGAATAGTAACAGACAGTGCTCTTCCCACAGCTGGAAAATATGCTAAAGGAAAGAAAAAACCACATGACAATCTGACCCTTGAAACTGCGTGGGCCAGGTTTGTTGTACCGTAATTCCACGCTCCGAAACATCCATACTGGGAAACACCCTGGCCTCCACCACGCAACGGGAGAGGTCTGTGTGACCACATCACACACTTACAGGGTCAAAGCCCAAGGGATCAGGTTAGAGACCCTGTAAAAGGAACCACTTACAGGAAAAAAGAAAAACCAAAGTGCTGCCCGCCTAAAATGTCCAGGGGAAAAAAAAGAAAACCTGGTTGATAACTCTTAAACAGTTAAACCAGTATAAGGACCTGCACGAGAGGCAATGCATCACAAAATCATGCTTATTTTCTACACATTTAAAAAAAAAAAAAATCACCCAAGTAGTGTGCAGTGAGGAACCATTCACCTTCTACTGTCATGCTACAGTTTATTCTCTCTTGGAAGCAATTACAGGACAAATGCCAAGCTACAGAAGGTATTTTTCCAGCAGCAGCATCTGGCTTCTTGGCAGACTCCTCAGGCAATTTTATTGGAAGCTTTAGAGATGCTGTTGGGTCAGTCCTAGTTATATTGCTCAGGAGCTGTCTGGCAGTTTCTTCTTCCTAGATGTCATAATCCTTCTGATTTACCTTGAAGGAATTAGCACACTTTCATCCATTTCAAAACCAGTTGACCTGCAAGGCATTTAGAGGCCATCTACAGAGACACAGTGAAAGTCACTGGTCTAAATCTGGGTGCCTTTGAACCAGCAGCATTTTGGCATCCATTGCCTAATGCATCATCAAGGAAACAAGTAATCCATGCACATACTCTGTGTGTGTGTGTGGCTTACTGGTAAATCAGATGCATTCCTTACGATTAAAGAAAAAAAAATCACATGCATGAAAGATTAATTAGTAAAAAAAAAAAAAAAAGGTAGGCAACAGCAAATCTGTGTCTTTATTGAATGTGAACCACTCTTATATAGCAAAGACAGTCCCGTGCTGTATCCTGTAGTAAGGGAGAGTGCACATGAAGTCAAGAAATGCTTCTGGCAGACAGCAAACATAAATTGAAATACAAGGGGATCAGCTCAGCCCACAGAAGGAAAACAATTCCTGAGAATCTGCTTCTTGCAACCCCTCCATTAACCGCAGTGTCTCCAAGGGCAAGAGGGGCACACGGATGGGAAGAAGGGAAAGGCAGCTGATGTCCTTTGCTCTCCCCACTGCCCATCCCTTTCCCCCCCCTCCAGCCCCAGCAGCAAAGATGTGCATTATTGTGCAGCTGTGATCATGATTAATCCTCCTCCAGAAGGATGAAGGACAGGATGCTGGCTTTACCCGCCCTCTTTGCCTACCAACAAAACCAAGTCCACAAGGAACCGGCTTGATGTCAGGTTGGAGCAGTCCTGAAGAATTCATACAGAGCAAAGAGACAGAACGCTATAGAAAGCACATTTATAGTTCATAACACAGGTGGGGTCCTGCTATTTTAGAAGATTTTTGTGCAATTACGTAGAAGAAATATATTCCTTAATTTAAAAAGGAAAAAAAAAAAGGCAGATGTGTTCAATACTACTACTTTTTCCCTTAAGACTGTCACACAAAGATATGCCTAGATGTCTTCTTGGATGCTTTGTCTTTCAAGACTTTTCAGAGAGGTCAGACTAAGAAACTCCCACAAAAACCTCTACCAGGTTATTTTCTGAGAAGAGGCCTAATGCCCAAAGGTAAATATCACAGGTACAAGAAATGTACTCCATAATTTAATAAAGGGGCTACAGCTCTTGGATTTCCCATACCAGGAGTATACACTGAGCAACATAAGAGAAGACTGACAGCACTAACAAAGATACACATATCCAGGTCAAACAAAAAGCCAAACAGAGCCCTGTCATCAGCAGAGTGCAACTTAATCCAACCAGACACAGACTTCAGACTTGGCTAATGTGAATTGACTAATATAATTCCATTTTATGCAGGGCAAAACATATTCTGATTGCAGGCCAGCGGTGCTCAAAAGTTCTGAATTTAGGTATCATTAGGGCCAGGTGAACCGTTCAGTGAACTAATCGGAATTTTATCCATATCAAAGATTTGTACTGTCCAGAAATTACCTTCTCAGATTTAAACCACATATTCACCCTCATTATTTCATGCATCTTTTTAGACATCCCCATTCATTTAACTAAAACTTGTGCAGAATCACAGTACACTATGACAAGGCAGCCTGGCTTTTAAAACACTGTGCTGTGGCACATGCTGAAAAATCAATTATTTAGGCTCCTGTACGTGAACAGAAGTCACTGGCACACTAGAAACCAAGCCATATTTTAGGGGAGATGTAGCACAGATTCCCTTGTACAAGCTGGTTCCTGCAAAACACTGAGCAATCTCGATGAGCAGGTGAACATTTGGATACGCACTGAAGACTGAACTTCCAGTCATGCCCCAGATTTCACTGACTACACAAAAGAGATGAAAGCTGCACACAGAGGCAAAGAGAGGGTTTCCTGGATGCAGCAAAGATCTAAAATATTTTCATAAAGTGCCTTTGATTCTACAGTCCCAACAAGGCCTGTAAACTGAGAGAGCAATCAGGAATAACCATCAAATGAGTGCCCTTCAGTACAGCAAAGAAAATCAATTAAAAACAGAAGTAAAATTTTGATCTCTCTTGCACACTGCTCTCCTGAAACACCTGGCACACTTAAAACAATATTCAAGGATAACATAACCTAATATGAAATAAAGTCTCTGCCATAATGAAAACCAATTGTTTTGCCGGCCAAGTTTAAAGTCAAAAGGTGAAGAACACCTAATCCAGTTAAAATGAGAGGGAATTCAGGAATGTAGAATTTAATTACTGCAGCTGGAAGGTAGCCAGGACCACTGGGTTAAGCACCCATGTCCTTGTGGAAGGGCCAGGGGAACTCAAAAGAATTCCAGTGGCCAGGCCCCCTCCCTTCTGCTTTGAGCAGGGCACCCTCGGCATCTGCCCTGTAGCTGAGCCCCAGGAAAGAATGCCAGCTCCTGAATTCCAGCATTTCCAGCAGCTCCTTCCTTCCAGTGCCCAGCATTAGGCAGGCCTGGCCATACCCAGCTTGTGGAACCAGACAGGCTCTCAATACAATATGGTGAGGCTGCGGATGATGCCCAATTAAAGCCTTTGGGATAAACACACGCTCCATGAAGTTATTGCCTTTGTGTCACTTCAACATTTTGGTTTGTTTGGGGCTTTTTTTTTCCAGTTTCACAGACTAAATAGCAGGCAGCAATATTAGTTTTGGAAGAAGTGTGATGTTTGTGTTACCCACTCCAGTTAATTAATGAAAATAATGACAGAGTTACAAAATCAGGGATGATTAAGAACTTGAAGACCATCCTACCCACTTCTCTGCCAAGCAGGATTTGTTCTTAATAGCACATGCTTCTGTTCTTTAGCAAACCTTTTTAAATTACACCACCAGCAACAGTCCCATCCCCTTCCTTCAGAGGTGTTCACACATTCAGGCTGATTTGGAGGAAGAAGTAAAACAGCACAAGAGATGTCCCGCTAACTTTGTATCATTATTCCCAGTTAACTGCTCAGAGATTATCTGGAGCAATTACTGCACACACATTCCAAATGCCTGTAATCCTCACACAGCCCCACCCTGCCACAGTTAAACCAATCTATCCCCTTCAGGTAAGATCTAATGGTAAAATCACATACCACCGGGTTTATAACCCAGACTATTACAGACCTCATTATTAAATATTGCTGATTATTTTGTACTTACAAAGTCAGGGAGATGTGATTTTATTGCTTGCAAATCATTCTTACATTAGTCTTCTGCTGTTATAACTTCACTCTGCTTTTCCAGATAAGCTTTTTTTGCTCTCTGCATATTTAAATAGAAACTCTTAATTATCCCTATTTGATTGCTCTCCTCTTGCAAAGCCTTTCCACAGGATCATTTGCAGTGAATTCTTCATCCTACTTAGATTTTAAGAAGCCTAAGATACATTATATTCTTTAATTTTAATAAGAGCATAGAGGGTTTGGAGGTTTTTTTTTGAGACATACATAGTCATTTCCATCTTCATATGGTTGGTTGTTTTTTGTGTGTGGTTTTTTTTTTTCCAAAAACACACTGGGAACAGTAGCAGTACAGAACAGTGCCTAGCAGTAAAGTCAATTAAAAATTAAAGAAACCCAGACAAACAAACAAAGATTACTGACATGGTATCACATCAGCAGAGAAAAGTTGGCTTCACTGTCTAAAAATATTGCTTCATTTGCAAACAGTGCTTTTAAGACTCTTCTGGATTTATTTACAACCACAGTCACAGAAAACACTTTATACCTGTACAAGGTACACAAAAGCTACACATGACTACAGAGTAGCTACAATTAATGGTAATTAGTGCATTAAATCAGGTAATCCATTCAAAGAAACGCACATTACAGTAGTCCAAAACATGTCAATAAAATCTGAGTCAAAACTAATGCTTCTTACAAGAAATTTGTTAGGGTTTTTTGGCCTTTTTTTTTTAAAAAGATTTTGCTCTTTTTGTTACTGACAATGCATTTTGGTTAATTATAATGGTGTTTGGGATGTTAAAGTTGCCTGACATTTCCCTTAGTGATTCTCTGGTGAGCTCTTACCAAACCAAACTCTACCTTGCATGACACGCAGCAAAAGCAGTGACACACTGCAACCTCCAGGACCTTGTCCTGCTGCCCCAAGGCAGGAGATAGTTCCATCCTCCTCCTCCTCCTCCTCCTCCCCTGCTCAATAAGCAGAGACGTTTCCCACAGTGACTGCCTTTCTCATGCAATCCTGACTTGGATCCTCCAGCACAGACCTGTTCCTCCTACGCCTTGATGTGGAAAGTTTCTCTGTCACTGCACACACAACTTTGCACTCATCTTATCTTCCATCTGCACCATGTTAAATTTAGCATTTCTTTACTGATGTGCTTGGCTCTGTAAGAGCCATTTACATTTTTGTGTGTGTATGTAATAACATTCAGGGGGAAAAAAAAGAGGCAGCGCAGGTGTACAGCAACCATATTGCAGCATCTTGTGGAATTCAGCTCACAAGCTGCATTCTTTCAGCACCTGCTCCTGCAAAAGTTCCTTCAGGAATATGTGATACGAGTCTGGCAGTAGTGACTATCCCTCAAACATGACTTGGACAGAACAGGACAGGAAAGAAAAAAAGGAGTTTCAGTAGTTAACCGCGGCTTTCAGGTCTGTTGGTGACAAAACAGTCTTGAGCCCTGAATAATCACAGGGCATTTGCTACTTCAGTAAATATTTCTTTATTAGGGACTACTTTCGTAAATAAAACAACCAACCAACCACAAAGAGACACGGTCCTTGAGCCAAAGACTTCCCTCAGGAAATGGGACATTCAGCCAAGAAAAAAGGCTTCTCTCTCATCTTCTCTGGTCCTCCCCACAAATTACACACCACCTCAGAAGCACAACAAAGTACCACAGTCACACCTGAACCAGCTGGTTTCGGGCACAGCACCGATGAACGCAGCATGGCAGGGCTGACCTGACCAAACTAACCCCGTGGGAATAAAACTCTGCTGCCCCATACCCTCAGCACCAGGACACCTTGAGAAGCAGCCTGGTTGGAGGAGGCAGCACTGCTTGCCAGTTTAGTTCCCTGTAAAGAGGCCAGCTCAAAGCCTTGTACTGCCCAAGATGACGACAGGGGGACAAGCTCAGAACACCTGTAGCCCGGCCTGTGGTTCAAACAGACCCGAAAGGATACGTGTCGATGCTCTGGACAGGGGTTTATATTCCCCAGACTGATGACTTGAAAAGGAACACACCGTAGAGACGTTCCTGCAGTGATTTATGCTGCATTCTGCTCTGCTGCTGCAGCCCTGGCGGATCGATGCTGCAGGTTGGGGCTGCCCACCGGGAATGAACGCGCTCTGGAGCGGCACCAAGAGCAGAGACGGCTCCTCACGGGACCGAACAGCTCGGAAACACCACGGGGGGATAACCCAGACAGGTCCTCAGCGACCCTCACAAATAATCTCCACAAAGCTGCCCATGACTGAAGAGAAACTTCTTTTGGTAGCAAGTGTTGAACACCTCAAAGAAAATACTTATTAACAGCAGCCATTAATATATATTTTCCCAGCGGGACGCAGCATTCCTACCCAGAGGAACAACTGATGCCACCAGATAAAAAGCAAACACAGGTGAGGATGCCCAGCCTTTAGCAACAAACTAACCCTCTGGCACCCTATTCAAGATCAAAATACAAGAATATTCAGAATATTACTGGAAGATGAATTCTGTTCAAAGCTCACTAAGGAAATCCCAGATTTTTTATGCGAAGTAATTTGATTCTATTTTTATCCATTAAAGAACATTTGGATTAACAGATTGAAAAAGTTCATTCACAGCTTTATATACACAGATGACTGTTACAAACCCTCCCCCTTGATGCCCATATAACTAAACAAATCAAGGCAGAAATTATATTTACATAGTCTTGAAAGTATTTTAAAATCATCATTAACATGTGTGATTTCCTCTTATTTTACTTATGAGCCCAAAATTGTATCCTGAATGCCATTTCTATAGAAATGGAGTGCCAAATATTACAAAGTTACCATTTTACTATGTAAAAACATCCTGCCAGCATTCAGGCAAATTAAATTTAAAATTAAACTTCAAGCCTTTCCATGCCACCATAACAGGGAACCATTTCAAGCAAGGAAAAGCAGAAAACAGACTGTGCATATACTATAGTTCAAAATAGATTTCTCATGTCAAATGGCACAGTTTTTCCTTTTTTGCCATTAAAGAGTTATTTTAAATCCTCTGCTGAATATATTTACATGCCTAATGAAACTTCTTCAGTGATTCTTCTTGAATTACTATATATGCTTTAACACTGCATACACTAATAGTGTACACATATACACAAATCCACACATAAATGCATGCACTCATGCACAAAATATCCATGCAAAAAGAATTAATGGATTATTTTTTTGACTGGATGCTACCCCCTGTAAATATGTTAAACGTGAGTAGTGCTTACGGATGGGTTCATTAACCAAAAATCTTGCTGTTGTCTGCACAATTCGTGTTGCTCAGCTAAGAAGGGATGACATGTAAAATGTTAATTTACAGACTCAGTTCTTTTCACTGTACCATCAGGGTCTCTCTCCATGAGGAAAATCAGTGGTTGCTCATTACAGTTCTGATCGAGTAACTTGAGCTGAGACCTCACTCAGCACCAGAAGATAAAACTCTGCAGGTAGTCTTCTCCAAGGAAAACAGGGAATTAAAAAAAACCAACGTTTGGAACGAGGTCCAAACACATTTTCTGACATGTTGTCATGGAAAAATAATATCCCAGAAGCCACAAGTCCACTGCGACTGACAAACATCCCAAATCCCATGGGAAGAGTCACTATACTGAGAGGGGCAGCTAATGTCATCGGAGAAAACTCATCTCACAACTTCAGCTGTTTCTTCTTCAATCCTTTTCCTAAAATCCCCATCTCTAGAGCACCTCCAGTCTGAGAGATGTGCTCACATTCAGTCTGAGAGTTACTCAGAACACCCAGAATGAACCCTGAATCTCAGTTCAGCAATTAAGTTCAGACCTCATGTCCCCATCACAGGTCGATGCAGCATTTGATGAGCAGATATAATTAAGAGATTAACTTCAATGCCCTATTATTTCTCCAAACTAGAACACCAGTAGTACCATCATTCCCTAAACCGTTCCCGGACCTCACTCTACCATACCTGCACTAATTCCGTCCTCTGTAAATACCTATGATACCCAACTACTTCCAGGACCATAAACTGCAACTTACTGCTTAACAATGAATAAAATACTTCAATAATTTGTCTCAAATTTCTGAGCAGGTTCATCGGTGGTTTTGTTTCCCTTTCACAGATGCATCTCTGTGCTGTATTTAACTTTACACAGGGTCTCACCACCTCCCTGCCCCTTGGTGTACAAGCTATTTTGGTTCCAAAGACCTCTTCCATACAGGGTGAGTTTCCAGCAGCAACTTAATGCCTTTAAATTCCTTTCTGTCACCTCTGTTAGTTTACCAGAGCAGTCATTAAGCCTGGGCACTCTGAGGCTGATGGGTATATCTGAGCTAGCCCACTCTGAGCTAATTGTGTTCCATTTGACATTCTCCAAGCACTGACAGTCCTCATTCAAGCCGAGTGTGAAAGTTTTTAAATTAGCTCTCACAGTTTGATTCACAGACAGCAAATGCAAAACGGCACAGGATTAATTTCCACCCCCCCCCAACAACACAGAGTAACAAAATAGCCCAAAGGCTATTTTACTTCATTTGCTTTAACTATTAGGGAAGATTCACAGCACAGACAATGTTCCAACAGAGGCAAAGCTCCAGAGGACTTTCAAAGCTCAGTATTGCCCCCATTAATTAAAGCACCATACGTTTGTACAGCCTTTCCACTTTGTCACTACACATTAAAATGAAAGTCTAGACCATTTCAGACAAGCCACACTGATTACTGATTAAAACATGAACATACCAATATATTCCTCTCCATTTTATTTTAGATCACATTTTTATTACACAATAAAATATGGCATTTGACTTAAAGCAGGCTGTATAGAAATCCACACTTTCTTGGGGAAGTACAAATCTTGACTTCACATGTTATCTGAGTGTCTTTTGATTGACCTGCCTTCATTTGCCAGGATACAAGTTGAATATTGAACTACCTATTGCAAAAATAAGTTGGTCACTTCCAGCAAACAACAGCAGAGCGGGATGGAAATTTAGCTTTTTTGGCACTTTTCATTTTCACAGCAATTACCATTAGGCACATCCACTGAATTTTATATGATCAGCTTTCTGACCATTCAAAGTCTCTTCAGCAAAACTTCCAAGGACACAGATTTCCCTTTGAGGGAGCACAGGGGGTGTGTATAAACAGCTCCATCACTAAACTCAGAAGTTCGTAACATATGAAGTCTCTGCACTCAGTCTTTAGAAGAAAAAGATTTCTCCAGTTTCAGAGGCAAACTAAAATCTCCATCAACAGTTCAGCTTATTTTGTCAAAGTACATTTCAGAATATTGCACATAAGGTCCAAAACTCACAAGCACCCTCTAATTCAAAGTAGTTCTAATACTCTAATAACTAATAATTCCAGTATAATGCAATAACTATAGCAATAGTCGTAAGTCACATTTCTAGTGGGAACTATCTTAAGACAAAAAGCACTTACAGTGAAATTTTTAAAACAATTTGCCTGCACAGATGGATTCCAGCTTCATACTCTGGGTTCCAGATTTGACATAGCCTAGGATACGCAGATCAGATCCGACAAACAAAGCCAAAGGCCCATCTCTAAATGTCAAAATGTTAGGCACCAAAGTGGATAAAAGTGAGGTACTTCTTGACAGGATTTAAAATACTAATCTCAAATATTAACCCTGTTTTACAAGTATTTTCTGTTCTGTGTTAAGAAGTTACATACTTGCATTATGGTGATCCTAAATATTTTGTAAATATGAAACCTGCCTCTCACAGCAAGTTTGCAAGCAAAGAAAATCAGGAAATGTCTATTTGTTAACATTTTTAGAAAGAATCCATGCCATTCAGTGAAACGCATTTACAGGGCATTTTAAGATAATCCTGGAAATCTTTCTTCAAGCCAATTCCAGTATGATGCAAAGCCACAGACAAGTCAGTGAGACCCAACCCCAATTCAGCCCCATCTGTCAGCAGGCACTCAAAGCAAGAGCATACCCTTCACACACAGGATCACTGAAAGACCACACACAAACCAGCTTAAATTTTTTCAAAATTTTAAAATATTTGAAAATCTGATGAGTTTACTTAGAAAATCTCCAGCTGCAGCAAAAATCCTCTATACATAAACCCAGGAAACAGGAATACAGCTTGTGTGAACAGAACTAAGCCAGACCCCAAGCAACCAGGCTGTGCAAAGTGAGCCCTGACAGTGGTGGGCAGGCTTGGGCAGCCTCCTGGAAACCAGAGCTGGCACAGTTGGCAGTGCTCCTGTTGCCTGGATTAAAGTTCATTTGGGTGCAGCTACAAAGGCCAGAATTCCAGCTCTCCATGGTAATAGAGGGCAATTTGCATATATCTTTATAGCCATTTCACGAAATCTCTTCTGATGATGCTTATGTAATGAAACAAAAGATGAAATTCCACTGATTTAAACATATCAGAAAATCTAAGTTAACAAAATACAGAACTGAAAAAAATACTGTTTCTAAAAATAGAACCACTTTGCTCGTGCCTTTAGACCATTAGCTCTTGTGCGTAAGTACGGACAATATAAATCCTCAGGACAATCATGAAGCTTTACACCCTTAAATATAACCCGGCCCACTACATATGGAACTTCTCCTTCCATGGCAAGTACAACTCAAATGTTCCCTGAATTAACTTCCAAAGCTTATAAAGCTTTCTCAGCTCAGATGGCAAATGACTACAGGTTATTTGAGAGCTAAACTTGTCAGAAACTGCAAAAGAGATACAATCCAATTGTTATTGAAGGTAATGAAAACACTTCTCTGGTCACTGCATGTCAGGTGCTAACAGACATCACAATCACTGAGCAACACATTCACCTGACACACCGAGTGCTTGTGAATATTTATGCTTAAGGAACTTTGAATTCTATCCAATTGTAAGTGGCACAGTGGAACTGATCGGTCCTGATCATGAAAGTCTTCCAGAGTATTCTCCTTTCTAAAACAAACTAACGCTTTTACCTTTCTGCATTTGGCAGGAGTAGATACTACAAGAGAGACACTAGATAAAGCAAAGAGGCCTTTCAGGGGGAAAAACTGCTGAAAAAACACTCAAACAACAAACAAAAGTCACTGCTTCAATATATTACTTTATATATTGACTAGATGGTTTCTACATGTGTATATATATATATATATATATATATACATATATAAAAAGCCTGTATTTACTTAAAGACAGTCTTCAAGTGGCAATCTGTGATCAAAAATTAAGTCTTGATTGAACCAAATGGTACCAAAGAAAGAGTTAACACATAAATCATCCCTCAGTTTAATGCGGTTTCTGATCTGTAACAGCAGGGAACAACAACTTAAAACAGCTGTGCTGGGGCAAGGGAGCTCTGCCAATTTACACCAGATCCAGGATCTGTCCCAGTGCACAGTTCCTTCATTCGCTTCATTAAATCATGTTTGCCAGCAACTACAAAGTCCTTAATGGGTGCAGAAAGCTATTCTGCACTTGTTGATTGCCGAGGCATCTGTGCAAACCCAGTGAAATGGAAGGAAGCAAAGCAAGGAACCCCACTGTTGGAAATAAACCTAAATCAATACAAATAAAACTTAAGCACTTGCCATGTGTGGCTGGCTTCTTGCAAAATATAAGGGCTATCATGGCCTGGTTTTAGCCTGAAACCATCTAACAACGTTTAAATAAATTAGTTTATACTTTATTGAACAATACTGTTTACATTTAACTGTCCTAATGCAAACCAATGTCCATATTCAAGTGGCAAATCCTCCAGGTGAATGAACTAGCTGAGTTTCAGGAAAGTTTGTGTTTCTTTCAAGGCACTACCAAGCTACTTCTGTTTTCTCACAAAGTTCAGTGCTGTTTTATTTTCACAGCTCTGAGAGAATCACCAGTCCTGGTAGAAAATCTTCAGATCTGCTCTGTGTTACTCCCATTTTTCAGAAAACCAGCACGAAGCAACAGTACAAATCCAAGAAGTGGAATTTCCATGAGATGTTACGCTTCCATGAGTAGCTGTTAATTCCAGCTGCAGGAGCCAGAATAGCAATTTTCCCATTGCAAAAATTTTAGAAAGCATGATATAAAAGTGAAGGCAGCTTTATCATTACCTGCCTGTTCTCATTTCAGAAAGCTGTTTCCCCTTACCTTCTTTAAGTATCTACTAACAATTTTTTTCATTGCAGTTCATCTCGAAAATTAATCATCATAAATTTAAAGCCATTTTCTTGCAGATCTGTCAGGTCTGTAGTGCTGTTTCATTTATTACAAGACCACATGACGCATCAGGGCTCAGTATTTGAACATGACATATTTTCACTTTGTTGTGATACCACATTCGAAAATTGTTCCTATCAATCTTTCAGTGGAGCCAAAACTTAACTGTCTTGTTCACTGAAACATTAAATGCCAAGTCACACAGACGAATAAAAGCATTTGCAAGATGCAAACATTTGCAAAAGTTTCCTGTTGAAAGGGTCTATAGGAGAGAATCCACAAAAGTGAACCCACAGTCAGTACAAAAAACCATTACTTGTTATCATTTTGGCCATCAGATCACACTGCAAGTTACAAGATTTCTTGAACAGGCTGATCTTTAAGTAGGATTTTGGAAGGGCTTACAGTTCTGATTTCCAAAAACAAACAAAAAAAACCCCCTACAACTTCTGTGTATTTGCCAGACTCAGCTGATGCACTGCTCAAAACGTGTGATTTTGTGCCTCCTTCACCAGCGAGGAGTAAAACCCCAAACAAACAGGCCAGGTACTTACAGTCCCCATAATGCACCACTTTCTCTCTACACAGTGGCAGCAAACAGGCACATCCAACACTGTATTACTTTCTTCTCTCACACATGACGATGTCACACACAGGTTCTTTGACTCTGAAAAAGAAGCATTTCCCAGGTTCTAAGGACAGAGGTACCCCAACCAATCCATCATGCTTTGTGTGCTAATGAGAGACTCATGCATAAGAGGCACCAGGAGCAGTGAGAGGCAGCAGGCATGAAAAGGAGTGAATCAACTGTCAAGGGTTGTGATCTGAAGGACTGCAAGGCTGTGATTAGAATTTTCAATCAGGACTTCCACAATTCATCAGCTACAAGGGAAAGGGTGGGGGGGACACATATTTCTTCATCAACCCTTCCTGCTGTGGGCAAAGCGAGCTCTAAGGCATTAAAAAACAGGAAATCTGAACATCTTAGGCTTATAAGCAGGTAGTCCTCAGAGTAAAAGATTTTCTGGGACTGCAGAGCTACTACTTTTTGTCTGCATACTCCAAATTGAAACAGGATTATTTGTAGCACAGCCTTTGGGATTATGAAAAAGTAACACAGCCCTTCCTTCTCCTCCTATAGATATAGACATCTGGGAAAGAAGTAGCCCTGGAAACCTCTGCCTGTTGTCTTTAGGGATATGAAATGGAATAAAACCCATCAGGAATCCTTCCTCAGAACTTGCTAACACACTCTGTGAAGCTTTAGAAAATAAAAAGGCAGAGGAAATATAGGGGAAATATTCTCACAGCCTGTATGGAATCACCTGCAGTGCTTGGCAGGAGACACACAGGCACATTTCTGGAAGGTAAAAAGGAGCATCAAGTTTACTGGGTGCACAAGTTCGGAGTAACCAAACACATGGACTAGCTATGGTATTGGTTTGTCTTGGTACCACTGTCTCTGCTCAGCAATTCTGCAACTCAGCAGCTCAAACAGGACCTGGAGAGTGGGCTGGTTCTGCAGCTCTGCCACAACCTCCCCTCCCGTTTGAAACCATGAGAGAGAGCCACAAAAGCTCTTCAAACACTTTGCTGCTTCTTTCCTCTGCTTCCTCACCCACGAAATGTGGCAACTCCATCTCGCTGGACACAAGTTTTGCAAGAACTCATTCCCAAAGGGGATTGCTGTCTCTGAGAGGATGCCTCCCCAAAAAAGCCAGCCCAGCAATTGGTGCTGGGGGCTTGAAGGAAACGCCACAGGGTCCGTATCCATGTCACTCCAGAGTCTTTGTCTCAAAATCTAGACCCAAGCATATTAGACATTTATTGAAATATATGAATGAGGCATTATTTTAAAAGGCAATTTTCATGTTAAACTATGAATAATGAACGGTAAGGACAGATCTTATTTACATAATTAATGTTTCAGTTATTGATATTCCTTCAGAGGGTCACTAGCCTTTTTTCTCCAAGTTAATTAATTAATAAAGCAACTGCTTTTATGTACGTAATTGTAATCACTTTAATACTCAAAGGCATGTAAAATATCTGGCTTTTTTTCTTTAATGTTGCAACGGGAGTGACACAACGATCATTTGCATAAATATAAACACTGAATGGGTCCATTTAACTCCTGACTAGAGAGAAATCCTTTGAAACTAACAGGAAAGAAATACATTAATTATGGACAAATACGGGAAACTGGGCAAGACCACCTTTTGTCCTTGCATTGCAACAATCATATTTTCCCTAAAGCAAATCTCAGCTTCAAGACACTAAACTGCTCGTGGTGCAAGTCTTGTCCTCACTTTTAGCCGAAGATTGCTCTGAGGATACAGAAGAATTTAGGAAAGAAGAGACTTTATGGAAAAACTAGAGAAGTGTTAGCAAGCAGAAAGCCTTAAATATTCAACAATACACAGGAAAGACAGAACCTTCTATTGCGTATTAAGAAATACACAAACAAATCCAGCAAGGAGAAGGCTGATCCTACAAAAACCTGTTGCAGAAAGACTCATTCCCTGTGGCAAATCCTGCTCAAGCCAGGTGAGATGGTTACTTTGCTCAGTAGCCAGAGCTTACATGCTGCTGCAGCAGGTGAGGTCTCCTGCAAAACAACCTGGAAAGGTCTAGTGGGTGCATTTCTTGAGGAAGACAGGACAGCTGAGAGGTTGCAGCAGTCATGGACACTTTTTCGCTCTCCCTCAGTAGAGACAGAACCGAGTGATCAGGTTCAGTGCAGTGTAATGAACACCTTGGTTCAAAGTTCAGTTTAAAAGCTGCACAGCCTGTCTATGAACCATTGGCTCACAAGCCAGTTATTACTCATCAGGAAACTGCTACTGTCTCTACTATCAAGCATTCTAAAGCATAATTTGGGGGTTTTCCCTGTTTTACACAGTGCCTAGGATGATGGGAAATGAAGAGAAGGAGGTCTCCAAGCCACATCCACAGATCTGGGGAATGGGGGATAGCAATACAGATAATAAAAGTTATTATCTGTATTATGCACTCATCTGCACCATATCAGCTGCTAAAACCCTGCAAATACTCCAGACATCATCAAGAACCATTTCAACCTGTTTTCAGACCCTAAATCTCAAATCTGATCTCCCTCCAAGAGATTATAACCAAACGTGAAATAACCTAAATATTGAAAGTCATTTCACAGAAAATTGAAATAGATACTGTAGGGAAAAACACATTCCAGGCTTGCAAATTCTTTTACGTGATCCTTCTCCATATTCTTCCAGGGGACTACTTGATATCTCTCTCTCTCACACACAGTATTTTTAACCACTGCAGGTCTTTTTCGCCAGCGGCTGGTTGTGTTTTCAACCGAAGTGGCACTCAAACCAATGCAGGCACTAAGTGGATTATGAATAAACTACTCAGGTACTCTTTTCTGTGCTCCTCAGTAATCACTCACAGCCAAGGAGCAGGATTGAGATCTGCTTCTTCAGTGTCTCACTCCTAAAGGATCGATGTGCTGTGAACACAGGCACTACAGCACTTAATAGCAAGTTTTAAGTGCTTCTTACAAGACAAGAGTCTCCTTGCAGGCACGGAGGAGCTAAAGAGCTGCTAGTACTGTGTATTTGTGGCTCATTGTCAAAATCATACTTTCTAAACACAAAGTAGCTGGAGTGGACAGATCCAAGAGGAGATATAAATGAAATTCTAGATTAACAAAGCTCCATTAAATCAACTTAGTGGTTTTATCTCCAGGGATAACAATTTGGCTTGCAGTGGTGGGCTAAATAATGCAGTTCAACACATTAAGGATAGATCTGTATTCAAACTGAATGGACTGTTGGCTCAGAAAAAAAAAAAAAAAGACAGGAGGGAAAAGAAATGCTGAAATAGCTGTTTCCCGCTCACAGCACATTTTCTCTTCTTTATCTTCCACAACTATCATGTTCATACATCTATCACCATATCTTACACTTTCCCTGTGAAAGAGACAAAACAGGCCTCAAAATCTGTGTCTCAATGGGTGTCATCAAAAGAAATATCAATTCATCCAGATGCAGCACCTGTAACATGCATAAAACACCCAGAAATCAGTGTAATCAAGAAGTGGGGCTTCTCCTTTGCCACCTAGTGTCTCCAATAAAATGGACTGCCTTTATCTTTTATCATTTCATCCCACAGATACCTCCACTTCCCCAGAGTGCATTTAGCAGCAAACCTGGAAATTTCTCCTCTGACCAAGAGGCAAGTCCGCTTTTCTCTCCCTGTAGTCTCAGCCGTGCAGTTTTCCAGGAGGCAGTAAAAAGTTTCCCTATTGTCAGCACTAAAAGCTTCTCCTAAAGTAGCTCTTTTTCCATGCAGCCACATTTTCATCAAATTTTAGTGCATATATTTTATGAAACTGTTTGAAAACCTCAGGATTTAGGTTAGAGAAAGAACATGAAATGTAGGCTAGAGTGGGCTTTCTAGGGAATACCCCACTAAAGCAGTCTCTTGGTAGGGAAGGTATCTTCCTTGCTGTAAAAGCAATGATTGTTGAGCACAGATTTTCACTGGGCTCTGGAGGTTTAAAGTCTTAGAAAGACCTAATTTCATTCAAAACTATCTGCTGGCTTCCTCTGGATTTTATACTTGTATGAGTTCAGATGGAACACAGAAATCAGGGCAAAGAAGGGATGACATAACATTTGCAAAAAACTTTAGTTGGATTTTCTATCTCTTATAAACATCAACTAATGCTGTCAGTTTTGCTATACAGTATTTATTGCTTTGACTATCTAAAAGTTACTATTTTTTTCAGATTAAAACCAGCACTTCAAGGAGGATGTAAAATTACATTATTTCTATTGCATCAAATTAGGCAATCAAAACTTTAATGTATCTGCTCCTATTCAGGCAAACCCATGAATATTTTTAAAGCAGGGATATAATATTCCACAAGTGTTTTTACTCCTATTTTTGCTCCAGTTGAGTTACATTTTTTACTCTGAAAGGGACCCACTGGCACAGACATTCACATCACTTTCCCTACTGCAATTCATTTGGTCCAGTTTAAACATTCTGCAATATCAACAGCCTGAACCCACTTAAAAACTTCACAAGTGTAATACAGTAACCAGACAGACAAAGAATTTCTAACACCCTGCCTTTTAATGCTTCATATCGCTTCTCTGGTGATGAAAACCCTGTAAGTGAAAGGACTCCAGACTCATCCTTTGTGCTGCCTTTTCAGGACATGCTGACCAACACAAGCTTCCCACAGACTGTGTGCAGTGTGGGTGACAAGACACACTCTCCGGTGGGTTTTTTCCTCCTTTCCCAAGATTTCAGCACATACGTATGACCTCCACAGTGAAACGGATGACTATTCAGCGCATCAGTTACAAAAAACAGCCAGTCTAATTTCCTTTACGCTCCTCCTCAAAGAAATCAATCAGTAATCCTGACTGATTGAAACACTTAGCTGCCAGTCATTTGGCTTTGTCCCTTCAGTGCCTCACACCAGGCTCTGTGAGCTCCAGAGCCGCAGAGAAGTGATTAAATTGGAACGCGGAGCCCGGAGAGCAATAACTAAGTGAGCGGTTACAAACAAATAACACAGTTCTTCATAATTCAGTCACATGCATTATTTGATTTTGTGTGTGGTTTGGAAAGCCAGTCAAAGCAGCAGTGCTTTTTTACTAATGCAGTAACATTACTGCTTAATGGTGGAAAGCACAGGAGAGCAATATATGGCCTACAAATACGAGTAAAATGTGCAAGCTTAACAATACAAGTTTATCTTCCTTATGAATTACCTAGGCAGTGCTTTTATTAGATGAGATCCATTGTTTCCTGATCCGCAAATTACTTCCTGAATCTATTAACTATAATGGGAGAAATGTATTTTTCAGTCTTGCCCTCTGAAAAAAAAAAAAACAACCCACAATAAATCAGTCTAAGCAGGTGAGACTAAACTGGCAACACGGCCAAGGTGTTTCAAGTATGCAATGCCTGGCTCCCTATAACACTAAAGGGTTCTTTCTTTTAGGGTGGGAGCACAGAAACGAGAGGATTTAAGTGTAAGTTATCCAATGATAGTACAATTCTGGATTATTACCATGCGTGTGAAGGATTATTAAAGATCAGACAGGATTTTTCTGGCTTTATTTCAGTCACCTCCAGGGAAACAAATTCTGCAATGCTCCACAGGAGATGAAGAACAACCTGAGTATATTAAAAGACTCATAGATAAAATCCCACGAACTACAAGTTTTCTTTGTAACTCAGATACCTTAAAATGCACAACACTTTTATCACCATCCTTGCATGTCATACTTCTTTGAAGGATGACTTTTCCACTTACTAACTTAGCATCTGCATGTCTTGAATTCTCTAGTGAGGGCCCAAAGACAGTAATATCTTCATTTTTATCTTTATTTATATTTTCCTCCAACTGAATTCCAACACCACATCCCAAACTCACTTTCCTAAGAAAAATGCTTCAGACACTTACAGCCATTAAAAACACCACCATGATTATCCTGAAGAACACAGAGGTGGAGGTACTTTTACAGGTTCCAGTAAATTGAAGTCAACAGTCAATACTGGCATTATGTGGCAGAAGACACAGAACGGTTTGGGTTGGAAGGGACCTTAAAGATCATCTCATTCCAAGCCCCTGCCACGGGCAGGGACACCTTCCACCATCCCAGGCTGCTCCAAGCCCCATCCAACCTGGCCTTGGACACTTCCAGGGATGGGGCAGCCACAGCTTCTCCGGGCAATCCAGCACCTCACCACACTGACATTTCCTATGTTCTTGCTAATGACACACCAACTGCTACGAAAACTCTGTTAAGTCATATTTGAATCACTACTAAACAGTTTGGTAGCACCAGAACTGTGAAACAATTACAAAAAGCAAAGCAAGCACCTGAATCTGCCCAAAGGACTGTAACTACACATACTCATCCCTTCTTCTTCAGAAGCCATCAATCACTTCCTACCTGTAAGAGGATCCATTTTCCAAGCTCCTCACATTTCAAATCCTCTTCTCACTAAGATCCAAACTCCAGAGGAGTTTAAATCCTTCTCTTTCCCACCAACTGGAGTCAACAGGACTCTTGGTATCAGTGACCCTTGTGCTCCACCTCACAGGAGCCATCAGCTGCAGCACCTGTTTCATTCACTGAAACAACCACACCCAGAGAACCTTAATTAGTAGGTAAACTGAGCACAGTCTGCCCTTCCAATTACCTCTCACATCTTTGATCTCAAGGTCTGATACTTTGCCATAAATTTAAGGAGTTTATTTATGATGCTGCTATGAATGGTCACATTGCTAACTAATTCCCTTTAAGTAAGTTACCTATTCTAATTTTCTCTACTCAAAGCCAGGGCAGGAAGCAGTACCTGTGGATAAGATTGTCTGACACTTCCCACTCCTTTCAATTACTTTGCAACTTTGCCAGATTTTTAACTCTTCAGGCTACAGTTTTTCCATGTCAACAGTGTCTGCTCTGGGGTGATTTTCGGGGCATGTGGGAAGAGGAATGAGTTGAATCACTTCCAAGATTTAGACTGTAAGGAAATATTGTGTTTTGACCATGTTAAATAATCATTACGAACTTATATTTGAAAAGCTTTCTGAGTTTTGAAACTGGGAGTAAGAGTTGACCTTCATATAATGGATCTGGGCTTTTTACTAATACTAAACACTCCCCCCAACACACAAACAAACAATAAACCCCCAAAACAAACCAAACCAACAGAGACGAAAAAAAAAACCAAAACAAAACAAACTAACAGAGACAAAAAAAACCAA
>JAWWEU010000005.1:3886334-4011552 GCA_035583155.1 Acropternis orthonyx | reverse complement strand
AAAACCAAACCACCACCCCCCTCCCCCCCCCCCAAAAAAAAAAGGCAGCCATGACCCAAAAATCGTAAAACAAAACTACCTACAATAAAAAATTGATACTTTACATTTGTCCAGGGACAGCTCCTTTATTCCAAACCCCCTCTAAGCCATCACCCCTCCGGCAGCCTCTGGAAGGAACTAAAATGTGCATGCACATTCCTATAAACATTGTCCTGGAAAGCTGACTGTTTCTTTAATCCCTGCTCTGAACTGAAATTGCCCAAAACAGTGGAAATGACAGCAAGAGGCACCCAGAAAGCTGCCGAGTTTGAATGCATAAAATACAAGAATCAGACCAGAGAAAAAAGAAATCGACTTTGACGTGAAGCCTTGTATCACAAGAAGCAGAAGAGAAGAATTTCGAAGTGCTGTTTAATAATGGAGGACTTGGGAGGTTTAGTCTGGGAGTCAAGAGGTAAGAACTGCTTCAGGGGAGGGGGAGGATTAGAGGGGATGAGACAACCATCTGTAAGACAGGAGCTGCCTCCAGATAGGGAGCTGTGAGGAAAGCAGAGCTAACTCAGGGCACCAGGAAGCTGGGATTAAAAACTCAGGTCAGGATCGTGCATTTCATTTGCCTCTGTTTAGGGTGACAAAGAACAGGGCGGAAGGTGTTGTCACAGCTACTCGATTAAACCAAATTGTGTAAGCCTGATCACAGGAACACACTGTGATTTGATGTTCCTCGCCAGAAAAGGAGTTGTGATTTCCTTACTATATTAAAAGCAAGATCATCCTACCATTACTGCTGTTCTTGTTGAACATTGTAAGCTGAGTTATTCCAAATATCTAATTTCATTAGACAAATTTTCTAAGAAGACATAAATTAGGGCATATGGTTCATAATATTTTCACTTCCTTTCCTAGTAACCCATTTCACTAGTGTTACACTTCATCAATTTAAGTATTATGGCTAATATGTAACATTTAACTCTGTCACAAGAGGGAAAAAATCCAATTGTCTCATTAGGAGGTGATGATGGCCATTTCAGAAAGCAGTGTTCCATTTTCTACCTACAGCCACTACATATGAAGGCAGTGGTGTCAGAAGCCCCTGCAGAGCTGAAACATGACAGCAGTCTTTCAAACATCAACAGGTGTCAGAAAATCATACAAGAACAGAAAGAAACATATAAAAAGCTTTCACAGACTATAAAGAAGGCTGAAGTCTTGATTACAACATGTTGTCTGCCTTACAATCATTGTACAGATATATAAGGAGCTGTTTCACAAATCTTTGTGAACACACATGAACTCCACTTCGTCAAAATAAGCAGGATACATTTCTGTCACATGCTAAGAATTCTTCCACAGGTTGTATTAGTGCCTTAAAAGCATCAGTGATCAATCAGAATTATCACAGGAGGGGATTCAGAGTCATGTCAGGTTTCTGAATGACAGAAATATGTAAGGCTTTGCTCTACAAAAAGACTGATCAAAAATAGAATACGTAACATAATCATCTACACACACTCCTGAAGAAGCAGGCCAGCAGATAACACCTTTGAAAAAAAACAACTAAAAGGCATCCACTCCAGTTTATTAACAGACCATCACACTGTTTCACATGTTACTGTTAAATATACAATTATTCAGTGAATAAAAGGGAGCCTGTTTCTTTTCTGTATCCTGACTCTTCCCTAAGCTGCTTTTCACACTGGTTTTTTTTTTTTTTAAATATTACTGGGTATATTGTAACATAGCACCTAAGGCTATAACAACAAATGTAATGGGTTTCTCTGACTTAAAAAAGGTAACCTTTGGCACCTTAGACTGGAGGTGGGAGGGTCAGTAAGACACTTTTATCGTTGCCAAAACTCAAGAGTTTCTCTTCCCAAGTATGATATACAGCACAGGGAGGACATCGACCTGTTGGAGTGAGTCCAGGGGAGGCCACCAAATGGATCAGAGGGCTGGAGCAGCTCTGCTGCGAGGAAAGGCTGAGAGAACTGGGATTGTTCAGCCTGGACAGGAGAAGGCTTTGGGGTCACCTAATTGCCCCTTCCTGTACCTGAAGGAGCTGACAAGAAGGATGGAGAAAGATTGTTTACAAGAGCCTGGAGTGACAGGACAAGGGGCAATGGCTTCACACTGGCAAAGGGCAGGGTTGGAATAGAGATGAGGAAGAAATTCTTCACCTGTGAGGGTGGGCAGGCCCTGGCACAGGTTGCCCACAGAAACTGTGGCTGTCTCATCCCTGAAAGTGTTGGATGGAGCTTGGAGCAACGTGGGATAGTGGAAGGTGTCCCTGTCCACGGTGGGGTGGTTGGAACTGGATGATCTTTTAAGGTCCCCTCCAATGCAAATCATTCTATGATTCCATGATGTTGTTATCAAACCATAAGACCCTGTTAGTGATTCCTACTTTTAATGAAAAGCTCTTATATATATATCCTATATAATACATATATTAAATACACATATATTAAGATCTTTTTCATAAGCCTTAAATATTAAAAAAGCAGAGAGAACAAACACCCTTGATTCATTCAGGCAAAACAAACCAGCTGCACTGCACAACCAGGCTCCTACACTCCCAAGCATCCTGTTCTCCTGTGCCTGGTTCATTACTCCACAGGAAAGTCACACCTTGCCCCCACTGCAGTAGTCAAGTATACAATATTTGCTCCTCAGAATGAGTGACCCTCATTCCTTCAGCTCCAAGCCCTTCCAGAAACCCTGCAGACTTCACACTGCACCCCAATGAAGTTTCCCCTCTCACACCACTGCACAGAGATGCATTAACAAGCTTTACAAGTTACTACTTTACCAGCATCTCACCAAAATGTTACACCAGCATTTTTCACTTAAAGGAAATTTCCTTTGAAAAAGCACTTTGTGAACTCTACTGCAGGTTGCAAGGCACTTTGGTCTCCCATGTCTACTCCTCAAACTTTTATTACAGTAAATAATATATGCAATAGATTAATATTGAGAAGATCTTTACTCTTCTACTTGCATCATCCTTATAAATTATTCTCCTATTAATGAGTTATTTGATCTCAACGTATTAGCACAAAAAATACATTGTTCTCTGTACTACTCTGCAACCTATGTGCTTGCCTTCTGCTAAAAGCCTCTCTTCAAAGTGCTATTATTAATTGTCAAGCATTGGAACTGCTCCTCCAGACATCATCCCCCTTACTTTCAAGACAGGCAGATGAGATTTTCTCCGCTTCTTGCAACTAAAGTACAAGTTAAAGTACATCTGAATACACAATTCATTCTATTTAGCACTGTCCTCTTCCTAATGTATCCAGTGTAGCCAACCTCTTACAGGAAGCAATTGCTGGAACAATTAGGACTCTCACAAGGGCTTACAAGATTAATACACACTATGTCGTCATGTCTGCATCTTCTCTCACGCAGGGGACACTGAGATGTTCAAGGTGCAGTCCAACACAAGTGTGCCAGCAGGGACTAAAGCCTGTGCAACAACCTTCTGTAACTCTAGGCTGAACTTTTTCACACTTTATTAATATGAATACTCAGGAACTACCACAAACTACATAACTTAAGACTAAGTTGCAACATTCACATCCAAAACAGTGAGGAATCCTCAGAGATCCTGATTTCAGTTTGTTTCCTGTTTTTCCAGTATTGTTTCAATACACAACAGTGACCCTACACTGGTCTCCACAATGGGGTGGGTTTTTTTGAAAAGAAAGCAGATGTACAGTAAATCAGCACAACTCCTGGTGGTTTCTTGATGTCTTTTTCTCCTAACAAACCAAACCTTGGGCTGTCTTGGAAAAATCCAATGTTAGTCTTTCTCATGAAAATATATGTGCACATATGAAAATGAGATACATTCACTACCATTCAATCTAAGAGTACTTCTCTTTAAATTAATAAATAAATAAGCCCTGTGAAGCAGCCAAAGATAATGCAGCATAGTCCACCAAAATGAGAAGTCTTAGAGCTAGTCCTATTATAGATATCAAAATTGGTATTACAGCCATTTACTCAATGTCTACATTGCAAATTATGTACATACTTTTGGCCACAAAGAAGAAAATAACACTATATTCATAAGACAATTAATTACTGTATTACTGGATCCACAAAACACATGATGACTACATGTAGCATTTTCCTTCTATGTACCGTACTTCCCATCTCCACCAAAAAGTTCCATCTAAAAACAGTGATTAGCAGAGCCAGCCACCCACAGTGTGTACGGGTCACTTGCAGTCTGTTCTTTGAACTGGAGATGATCTTTGCAATAAAGAACAGAGTCAGTTCTCTACACAGGCTTGAGCAATATTCCGAAGCTTGATGCACATGATCTGCTCCCCTGGATTTCTGCTGCCTGCCAAAAGGCAGCGACTGGAGAACAGGATTCAGTGACTGAGAACAGGATTCTTCTCATCTAAATTTTAGCTGTCAGGACTGGACATCCAAACTCTGTTGTTTCTACAAAGACTGGTGAGGGATAGAACCATTCCATAGTGTTCTCCTCCTGCAATCTCTTCACCTTATCCAAGAGTCCGGCAGAACAAATCATGCAAGAATGAAACACGAGAAACTCTGCATTCAAAAGGGACAACCACATACAGGTAGATTGTTAGATCAACAATTCTGCCACAAAAAAAGGGAAAAATAGAACTGCAAACAGAGCTCCTTTATGAAAACCACTTGCTGCTCTTTGTCAAGCCCAAACTCGGGAGCGCTGAAGTCTCAGACCTGTTCTGAGGCTGTGGCAGAGTTATTTTTCTAGTGTTCTTTCACATAAAGGGGATTTCATGTCCTCTCCAGGAGCATCCTGCACTGAAATCCAGAAACTGAAGCTTGGCACAGTGGGATTCACTCAGTAACAATTCTCACTTTTCTCTGAGGATAATTCTGCACCAAAGCCAATTAGCATTTGCTACAAATGTAACATAGCAACAGCAGACAAACCCTCATTTGATGTAAATCAGTGTAGTGGTTCTGATTTGAAAGAACTTCACCAAATTTCATCAGCTGTAACTCTCACACAGTGCTGCTGAATAGCTCACTCCATCACCAGGGAGGTAAGGATCATAAAATTTGAGTGCCAGGAACAGTAAGTGGTCAATTCAATTCGTTATCCTCTTTAGGACTTCGTGAACATTTTATTTCTCTTGCTTTCAGAAAGAAGAAAAATAGGTCAGAATGTATGAAAACTATCACACAGGGATGGTGGGTGGAAAACTGTCCTGAAGCCATAATCTGAGATTTGATTACTTCAGCAGCCACAATAAAAATCCATTCATAAAATAATCTTTATTAAACTCACTGATGTTTTTTTTACTGTTTTCAAATTTGAGCTAACTGCCAACATGCTGTGTGAAGTAGCACTTCCTGTTGATTTGTTTTGTATTAATTACAGCGTAATTAAAAAGGGGAGACTTTATTGCCAACATCTACCAGGTGTTTTAAAACAATAAACAGGGGCCACAAACATTTTCAAACGGCACTGTCAGTGTTGCTGTGGCACAACGAACAAATTTCAAACTCTATGCACATCCACAGGAAATAAAATCCTGGAATGGAAAAAACCTTCATTAGGCTAAAAAAGGTGGGGGGGAAATCCACATACTGGCAAGACCCTTGATATTTGTGTTATAGCTGCTACAGTTAAGACATGAACACCTAACAGGTCATCCAATCATGCCATTAAAAGGTTTGAGTTTGCCAAGAGGCCTCAGAGCTTCAAGAAAACTGACATAAAAGGCCATAAAAATAAAATTAACTTAACTGTGTATTTTGTTACCTAAAGGAATGAGAGGGAAAATCAAAATATAAATATTCACTGTTGATGAACTGAAGAGCAGGACAATTTCCTGAATATCAGGACTGCAAGTTTTAAAAGTATTTTGCTTTTTTCCTAATTACCTTTATGCTTGGCTTGATCACGTAGTTACTTGGAAATTCCTAAGCCCTGAATCCTCCACTGCACCAATGCACTGGAGTTATTAGTGCAGCCCATCATCACTAACCTCAAGATCAAGGAAGCAGAGTCTCCTACTCCACAACAGCCACAGGCAAAATATGATAGGTTAAAAATTGCTTGATTTGTAAAGGCTATACAAGGAAATCAAAAAGAGGGTAAAACAAATTCTTGCTGTTAAAGATATCCTAAATACAGAGAAATTTTCTCTCCTCCCATCAACCCTGACAGGTTACTGTGAGAGAGAATGAAAGGAAAGGTATGAACTCAATAAGGGGAGAATTCCAGCACCCTGCTACGTGTTAATCTGGCAAAAGCACATGCCAATTGAACTGTTATGGCCACTCTGCAGGCAGAGACTGACAGGTCCTGGCAAGGCTGTCAAATTACTCACACTGTCTGCTCCTGCAGGAGCACCGAGCCCTGCCACCTCGCATCTCTTCATCCTGGCTTCATCTGAGCAACTACTTGAGGCACCTGAATAAATCCAATGAAGGTTAAGCAAGCTGAAGTGCTCGTTTTCTTTGCTGTTTTGGCATAGTTTATAGAGCAGCATCTCAAGTAATTAGGAACAGAAGTGAAGCTAGTTTTTTAAGAGTGTACTGAGATCACTCACAATTTTCCCCTCAGTTACTTCGAGTACTGAAAAAAAAAAAAAAAAATTACAATCCTTTAGGCTGAGAAATGACCAACATGATGCCTGCTATTCTCTAAGTAATCTTTCAGTAGGGTAGGAGAGAGTCATGTAAAAGAAAAATAAGAAATGTGTATTCCATCACTTGGATTCCGAGTAACTGAAGTTCTTCATTTTCAAACAGGCATAATTAAAGTCCTTGCATTTCCAAATTCGACATGTGGAGCTACAAACATCAACGACATCATTTAAACATTTCAACTGATGGATAAAATTACTTTTGGTAGGTACACCTAAGGCAGATGTGCATTCCAACAGTTACTTTACATGCTGTGCATGAGTGATTTGCCTTTTAACCAAGTTGGTGCCATGAAACCAGATGACCAGATATAATAAAAAATAAATTGTCCCATGACTTCAATACAGTAACACTGCAGAACCCACTGCCGCTTTGAAACTTCTTGCACCTTCTGGAAAGTGTGCATTTCGAGTCATTTAGTGATATTTAAAAGCTACATCAACTGATAATATTCATATCCATTATTGCTCAGTATGCATAGGTTTTCCTTTTTAAAAAAAATTACTTGAATATTTTGTAATCTATTAACTCACTAACCCGGCTTAAAGAGGTGTTTATTCTCAGCTGTCTCAAAATGAAAGTGGAGGGGGAAACAATCTCTAACTAGAAAGCTAATAGGTTTTAAACTCAACATTTTAAAAGGGAAGAGCTACACTTTTAAGTAAAAAAAAAAAAAAAAGAAAGAAAAGAAAAAAAAGACACTCTTGTCAGAGGGAATTAAGCAAAATTTCTTCCCTGACTGACACTGACTAAGCACAAGAGTTCTTGTGATACCTACTCAGCCTAAGAGCAAGGAACTCCTTCCAGGTAACTGTTGCTATGATCTTGAATTTCTGCAGACCCCAAACTTTTCTAAGCTTCCCAAGAATAAACCTGGTAAACCTGTGCAGGTTTAGAAAGTTCTTCTCCATACACAGGTTGATTGATCAGCTTCAGAATGTATCTTGGGACAGACAGACTGATGGGTCCTACAACCTATAGAATAACACCAGAAAAGGGTTTTGCACAGCAAGAATTGCCCTAGAAGGGCACAACTGCAGAGCCTGGATGATAATCAGCACCCAATTAGCTTCAAAACATGCTGACCCCAACAAAGACATTCGGTACCACTTATCATCAGCAAGCCTGCGAAGACAAAATGCAGCAATCACCCACATCAAACCCCCATCAGAATCCCTGTAACGCTGATGATAAAAGTAGCTATACTGCTTTTTCCATAAAAAAGCAATTTTTAGACATTCCCAGCTTCATCTTCAGTAATAATGGGGGGACTTTGTATTAGAGGACTCTTGATTACCCTCAGTACTAAACGACTACACACTCACATTCAGGTATGAATAACTCCAGCAGCCTTAGTATTCTGTCTTGATTGTCTCCCTCTTCACAAATGTCCTCTAAATGTAATTTCCCACTAAGTACTCGCTGAGGAAAAGCACCTCCTAAAACCACAGGGACATTGCCTAACATCTAAATCTGAAGTTTCTGCAAGAGAGCAATATGCCTACTACAAGAAAACAAAACAGCAAGCACACATGCATGATAGGATTATTTGATTCAATACAATATAAATTAGGTCACACTCCTCTATGGAGAATTCTGTGTCAAGAACTAGGTGGTCCACTAAATTTCTATTCATTTGCCTTCAGGCTTGGGGAATTGCAAAGACTCTCAAGAATCTGATGTTCTTCTACCCACAAGAGTAATCGCTATTTGGGGGTGGGAAGAATCTCTCAAGTTTAACTGCTTGACAATACCTGGAGACCTGAGAAATCTTTGTATAATAAAAGGAGCAGCTAATAAATATATATATACATAAGACATACATACATTTATCCATACACAGAAACGCACAAAATTCAACAGAGAAAAAAACCAGCAAGTGCTTTTGTGTACTTTGGTATCACACTGTCCTATGGGGGTTTTTTATGCTCTACATACCATAACATCACAGAATGGTTTGAGTTGGAAAGGACCTTAAAAGCTCATCTTGTTCCAACTCCCTGCCATGGGCAGGGACACCTTCCACTAGGTCCAGGTTGCTCCAAGCCCCGTCCAACCTGGCCTTGGACACTCCCAGGGATGGGGCAGCCACAGCTTCTCTGGGCAACCTGAGCCAGGGCCTGCCCACCCTCCCAGGGAAAGATTTCTTCCCTGTATCTAACCTAAGAAAATCTTCTTCTCCTTAAGAATATAAAACCTAAAAAAATAAACATAAAAGAAAACTAATAATCCAGGTATCCTCATTAACCCAACAGTAATGGAATGACTACCTAGAAAGTGCAAAGGATCACAGGCTGCAAACTGCCTGGAGCTGCTGCCCAGCAGGCTTCTCCTGCTCGGGAGCACTGCAGTTTGAAAAGCTTGCCCACAGTTACCATCCTTCCTGATTCTATAAGCAACTGAAGTAAATCTTTACGCCTCCAAGGGCCATAAGTTCATGTCAAGTGTTTCACATATCTAAGAAGAGGACTGAGTCAGAGCAAGATGTGACAAGCAGCCCTTCAGCAGTCCGGTTGCTCCGCTGTGGATGGATGTGGTTAGGACATGCAGCTGTCTAAGGAGTTGGAGAGCTGCTCCCCCCACAGCTGGGGACACAACAGCCTTCAGCACCTGCACCTGTCCAGACACACACGGGTCTTTCCAGGGCGTGTGCCTCCTCTAAAAAGCAATATATTGATTAGGAGACAAAAACTGACAGGTCTTGCTCTGATCTGGTTCTTCAGTGTGACACAGACCTTTAAACTGATCTACCACTGCAAACAGGCTGCACAGACCCCACCACAGCCAGCAAGGGCTTGTGTGTGTGGCTGAACCACTGGAAATAAAGAAAGTTAAAGACTTTTCATTACATCTGTTTTTACTGCAGAGTTATAAGCAACAAACACTGCTTATACCTGCACCACTTGAAAATGTGTTTGACGGCTGTGAAAGATTAGATACACAGACACAGGTACCTTTCCTGGAACTCACAGTATTGGGTTTACTCACCTTTTCTAAGCTGTGACAATTCTGCTGCCTTTAAACAGAAATGGAAGATTGAATCATGGATGAAATTCTTAAACCACCACCATGAAATGCAATTTTGCCGCAGCTAGACTGGGCGAAAACTAGTGTTAAGGGAAAAATACAGAGCTGCAGGCTCTCTGTGTGACAAGGCAAAGTATGAAAATGAAAATGTTTCAATCTGATTAATTACTTGGTTTGGAATATGTGCTTTTCATTCTACTGTATCAAAATAGTCATAATAAAACAGTGCAGCTGATGAAGTCAAGCACTGCCTTACAAAGGCTGGCAAATTTGCAGAACAGCACTTGAGGTTCAGATTAGTAAAATCCTAATGAGTATCTACTCTAATACCCATGTAATTGCAGGGAATGCATTTGCAAGTGGCACAACTGAAAAAAAAAAAAAGAAAAAAAAGAAAACACTGGTTCAGTTGAAGTCCAGACCATGATTTTGGTGTCAGTTTAAGACACTTAATTGGCATACTGGAAGAAGGAAGATGCTTCAATCTTGCACTATAAGTAACAATGTCAACGTAATCATTTCATCATTTTTGTCCCAGACACCAAAATGGTTCCCATTTTTATCCATTTTATCCAAGGATTGCTTCATCCAACTGTCCAGTTCTTCCTGCTCACTGTATGTGGAGTGAGCCCAGCACAGGCTCCTGAAAGCCTTTCTTGGAGCTACATATATAAACACTCCTGCTGCACCACATGTTGCACTTCTTCTGGGAGCCAGTAGCTGCCGTCTCCACACCTCATCTTCCTACCCATAAAAACAGGAGAGTACAGGACTTATTTTATCTCATGAATCCACCAGGAAAAGAAATTATTTAAACATAGAACAAGTGATGTAAGAACGAAGTCACAGAAGGGCTGAAGGCTGCTGAAATAATACCAAACAGCACAGGATATATGAGATACCAAGTAATCATGTACTTTTATTCCTAAGTAATTGGCTGAGCAAACGTATTGTGATCCAGCAACTCTGATTAATTCAGCAAGAATGCTTGGGTAGTGTTTATAAAAACCAAGTCATTACCTTGACTAAACATTGACTTGGACAGTTAACTTTAACCATGAAGACCTTGACTAAATATTGACTGGGAAAGTTAATTTGAACTATAATGCCTAGAAAATCTTGTTCCTCTTCCCTAGGATTTGCTATCACTTTAAAATGTAAACATGACTGTAAAAATAGGTAGCTTGGCTGTTGCTGAATTCAACACAACTATCTTGCAAAAACATGAGAGCTGAAATGTTTGAAAGACAATGGGCCTGTTACGGATGAGAGGGAAAGGTCAATCCTCCTGTGTTTTGCTTGAGCAAGGACCTCTCAAAAGTGCTAAAAAGGAGAATCACAAGGTTCACGGCTTACATTTATTTTGATACATATATACAGGGGTCTTACAACGTATATTTAAAAAACTGTGCCTTGCTCAAAGAACCAAGCAGGTTGACCACCAGGACAAGGGATTTGTTCTGGTACCTCTACTTGTGAAGCCCTAGTAGCAGCTTCTTCAAGTCTACATCCTCCACTATTGGCATCACTTCATCATGTGAGGCCATGGGTCAAGGGACATACACAGGGTCTTTCACTAGCTGAGTTTAAAAAAAAAGAGAAAGAAGAAAATCAATTTCAATCCTCCTAAGATGAAACCACTGATGTGTGCAGTCACTAAAGTCCCAAAGGTAATCCTACAAGAAAACATGATGGTGTCCTCCATCACTGTGTTGAGATACTGTTAAAGTGCAGCAAAACCATCTACGAGGTATAGTCCAAGACCAAAACCCTTCAAACTATAAATGTGACTTTCCAGACCAGTGTGAATAGTGCATTTTAGGTGTGCAATGAAAGAAAGTGATAATGACAAAGGGGCAAGGAATCCTATGTTTCAGGAAGGTCTTATGTATGTGGATAAAGAAATAAACAACACTGTGAATCCAGGACTAATCCCACCCACAGTTTCAGTTCAGGAGTTTGAAAGTTCCTTTTAGCTTTGTGCTTTGATTCCTTTTTTAATACATCAGCTGCCTTTAGCACACTGAATGAAAAACAGCTTAAGAGCAAATATAAAAGATACAAATCTCAGCTATGAGAGGAAACATCAAACTGGTGCAAACTTGCTCTGCCATTATTTTTGAGTATAGTAGTAAGGAACAGATTAATACTGGCGTTATGGGGGGTGAGGGTGGGGAATGAAAGAACAATAAACAATACAGTCATCAGGAGTTTAACACAGCGCTGTGTCTTGCAAAGGAAACATACTGTGAAACAGCTTGTGAGATAAGCTTCGTCAACGATAAGTAATTTTTATTCCGTTTGAGTGGCTGAAAACAATAAACATGATTAAATGCTTCAGACATGCATTCAGAATTTAGACAAATGGTAAAGAGTTCCAAGGACTTTGCTTTTAAAACTACTTTAGGGAAAGACAGAAAAATGAACTTAACCGGTTTGAAATGTATAATAAAACAGAAGTTCACAGGGAAATTAAAAACTTCCCATTCATCTGCAGACTCCGCGACCCTCCACGCCAGAAAACAGCTTTGTTATCTACTGTTCTTTACTATCGTTACTGGTCCCAGTTTCCCACCTCACCATTCATAGAGGCACTTCAAACGTGCCGGTCACGAACATGAGCTCCCATGGTGTAAAACACCCTGGAAAGCACCAAAGGAAAAGGCGGCTCTAGGGAGTTCACAGTCCCGTGCTTGTCCTGCCAGCCCTTGCGGGATCTGTCACGACTGTCCCGATCCAGCCCGGCAGCAGCTCCCGCACCCACCTCCCCCCCGCCGGCAGCGCTCCGAACTTTAATTCCCGGGAGTCTGCTCCTGCTGACTCGGTGGCCGTGCACAAATATAGCAAGAAAAGCATCCCGAAACATTCAGATCGGAGGAGAGGAGGGCCGTATTGCCTTTTTCCCTAAATTAAGAGCTGCAAAGGAGAGGCATGTGAGCCCCCAGCGCCGCTAAATCAAGTGGTCACTGCAGCCGCCTCCCTACCCGCACACGGCGGGGAAGGCGCTGAGGCTGCTCCCGGGGGACCGGTGAGGAGGGTCCCCGGTCCCCGCTCCCCGGCTGGGGATGCCGAGCTCGCCCGCGGCCCCTCGGCCCCGCTCCAGGCGCCATTCCCCGCCGCTCCTCAGCGCGGCGTCCCCGGCCCTGCCGCACCTTCCCCGGGAAGGGCAGCCACGCCGCAGCCGAGCCGGGCTCCGCATCCTGCCCGGCAGCGGGAGCGCCTCCCGAGGGATGCGGCAACACCGCCACCGAAGATGCGATCGGCGCTTCCAGCCGGGCGGCGGCGGCGCGCCCAGCCCAGGGGGCAGCCCGGGGACCCCCGGCACGGCGGGGAAATCCCGCGGCCACATCGCGCCCGTGGATCCCCTCTCGGTTATTTTTTTTTTTTTTTTCATCCTTGCCCCGCTCCGGGGGATACCGAGAGCAGCCTCCTCTGCCCCCGCACCCCGCTGCCTCCCAGCCGGCAACTTCCAGCTACTCCGGAGGGACTCCAGCCCTTTCCCCGCCTCGGGAGGACGGGAGGGAGCTGTGGGGGGGGAGAAGGACGGGCGAAAAAAAAACTTCCCTGGGAGAGAAGCAACCCTTCCGCGCCTGCTGTGGGGACGGGGGTCCCCGCTCACAGGAGGAGCAGCGCATCCCGCATCCCAACCCCGCACCTGCCGCTGCGCCCGCCCCGAGGACCGGCCGCCCAGGGGGACAAGGGACCGGCGCGCTCACCTGCCCCACAGAGCCCTCTCCTCCTCGCATTCCTCTGCTCCCCATCGTGGGCGCAGCAGCTGCTGTTATTCCTTAGGATACACATGGCTCGTCCATGCTGGGAGAGCCGCCTTCCCGCGCCGCCTGCCCTCTCCGGCCCCGCCAGCGCGGCGCTGAGGCCAGAGGGAGGGGAAAAGGGAGGTGTGCGGCGGAGGAACGCTGCTGATCAGGGGTCGGTCTCCTCCTCCTCCTCCTCCTTCTCCTCTCCCAGGGCTGGGGGTCTCAGCGCCGCTGTGCAGCTGGGCAGGGAGAGGGGGACGGGAGGGGAGGGGGCTGGCTGGGAGCGGGAGGGGACGGCGTGTCGTCTCGTCCCCAGCCTGTCATCGCCCCCGGGGCAGCCCAGCCCCCCTGTGCGGAGGAGCCCTGGCGACCCCCGCCCCGCGCCCGCAGCACCGCGCCCCAGCCGCTCCGCGCCCGAGGGCGTCGGGACCAGGGGCTCCCAGGGGCTCCCAGGGGCGGCGGAGCGCGGGGAGGGCGGTCAGTGGGTCAGTCGGGGCCAGGGGGAGGGGATGGGGCTGGACCACCAGCCCCTGCCCACGCGTGGAGCCCGGACACGGCTCCCCCCCGAGCCGCGGGGTCGGGGAGCTGGGGCCGGGCCGGGGGCCCCGCCGTCACACCGCCACCAGTGTGCTGCTTTTCTCATGGCTTCTCTCAGTCACCCATGAAAATTTAATGAGGCATTTAGGGCTGTTACCTTCGGAGTCAATGGAGGAAGCATATTTAGCCTAATGCACTTGCTGCCGAGCCAATAGGTCTGTTGCAGGCGGATCAGAAGTCATGGAGAGACGCTCCTTTCAACACAAAATTCACGACCCATTAAACTTATTCTGTGATAACAGCTTCTTTACAAACGGGGACCCATAGAAAACAGAGGCTGTCATGCACTTCCCGAAAGGATTTACATACAGAGAGAAGTACATTTGCCAGGTTATTGCCATTTCACTAGTATTATCTCCAATCAATGCATAAAAGCGGCGCTGCTCTCGCTAACTGAGGTAAATGACTAAAAGAGAAGCTTTTTGCAGCCTCCAGGATAGATCTGATTCGCCCCTCGGGTCTGAGTGGCCGCGTCTCCCTCGGCTGACAGGGAAGAAGGTTCAAACCATGACAGGGTATTGGATCTGATCAGAAATTACGAGCGAGATGTTCTGCCTGACACGCCAATACCCAGCAGCTGATGTGCACTCCTGGAGGTGACAGCCAATGTGCGATCACCAAGATGCTCGCAAGGTAGAAAGGTGTCTACAGGTTATGTTACCTCCACCTGACAGGCAGGAGATGTGAACCAATGTGGCAACGTGCTTAACAGTGCCCATCCAGGAGCAGAGGGAAAGGCTGAGTGAATAGATTGATTGAAAGTACATGCAGAGAGATCTGGTAACGTTGTCAAATATTATCAGTTTCATCTCCCTTTAATTATTCTTTCCATAGCACATTAGGTATTAAGCATAAAAGATAAAGTCGTGTAATAACCTTTACAACGTAACAAAAATGCACTTCAAAATTCAAGCCACGTTTATAGAAGTAGTTGATGGAAGGGAGACTTTAACTACAGACCTGTTTCCTTCATTTCAATTTATTACAGAAATGAAAGGTGAGGTTAACAATTGAACCCACTTATTCTGATGTGAATTAAAAAAACAAGTCCTAGGAGTCAACTTTTGCAGCTGAACTTCCTGTTGGTGAGAATTTCAACATCTAGGAACACAAGGAGAAATAAAGTCATAGAAGTCACTTTTTCATTTCAGCATCCTTGAGGAGGCATGTGACTATGCTTGTCTGGAGTATTAAATCCAATAAAATATTGGTGATCCTTAGTTCCCAAAAGCTTTTTTTTTTTTTTTTTTTTTTTGGGGTGGGGGGAGGGGAGTGGGGAGGAGAAACAGTAAATTAACTGCTCTACCCCCTTGCCCTATAAAATGAAGTTGCATTTACTGTATTGCTGGCCTGTCTGAGGTCCTGCAGTTTACAGGAAGGGTGCTGATGGTTGACTAAGAAAATAAGGAACTTTGACTGAGCGTAAACTTCATTCAGTTTCTTAAATGTAGGGATGCAAGTCACACTTGCTAACAATATTTTTTAAATATAAAAGACTACTAGCTCACAGCTTGTAATATGAATGCAAATTAACTTGTAATTATACTATGCAATTTTCTACTTAAAAAAAGAAAAGAAAAGAAAAGAAAATAGAACAGACCTGAAGAGTAATGTGAGCTGCAGTTCTGTATTGTGCTCCTTCATTATACAAGGAGTTGTTTTAATGCAAAATATTTTTTAGGCCATAACTTTGCAACACAAAATCTCACATGAGAATACACGTCGTCACAATTCCTTCCCTCTAGTGAAAAACATGACCAAAAAGCAAAAAAGCAAGCAATTTGGTGTGAAGGCTTACATAGCCTTCTTCTGTCTTATCTGTAAAGCTTATTTAAACTCATCATTCCTATATTCTCCTTCCTGATGATGCACTGGGCCATCACAAATTATGTGATAAACCATTAAGAGTTACATATTAAGATCCATAGGCCTAAGATGCCATTTCCATTAACCACTGACCAGCTGGAGGACTGAAGACAGAAACCTAAAAGTGTCGTTCTCAATTATTTTCCAACGTGTTGAACGGTCACCTTTTCAGCCTCTGTCCCTTAGTGCTTGCTAAAAGAACTGAAGGCAAAGTAGTATCATCTTAGTTCCTGATTAGACTCGTACTACAAGAAAATGATCATAAGCTATTTAAGTGTTCCTGTGCACATCAGTTGAGGTAAGGATAAATTCAATGTTACAGCCAACAGCACTGCACAAACGGTTTTAAGAATTGCCTCAAAACAACATTAGAATATTCAGTGCTGATACCTGCAGACCTGGATTTTAAGTAATTTGTTATACTACCCAATTTCAGTAAGAACTGCAGTTGTTAGTAAACTGCTGTGCCCCACAGAGCAAAAATGTTTACCTGCAAACAAGAGATAATTTGCAGGATAATTATTGACAGTGAATTCACTGTCAAGGTTTCTGACTCCCTGGGAAAAGGGTAGTCAACAAACTTCCCAGTTTCACCTCAGAGGCAAGTTAATCAGCATGAGGTGCAAGCCTATGTGAAATGCTAAGGCAGGATGGATATGGTAAAACCAGTATCATCCTGCAAAAGTGGCAAATCACTGGCCACAAACCCCATAGGGTTCTTGTCAGTGCTCATATGTAACAGCTGTTAGTGTTAATGAGGACTGGACATTCTCTGAGATGGATATAGGTCTTCTCTTCATTAAACTAACCCATGTAACTCAAGCTGTGCTGATTATAAAGGAATACCAAATAACGGTACAGAGAAATTTTGAAAGGTGTTTGAGAAGGAGTTTTTGGTGGTGCTTTCAAAGAATCTAGAAAGGAAAGATACACAAATGTTACACTTCACTTGATTGAAGCAGGTATTCAAACATTTGAAAAGAGAATCAGCTGTTATTTCTGCTCTTAACATCTTACTAAAATACAGCACAATGTGCACACCCATCCGCCCCTGGCCAAGTGAGCTCTCAAAATGTCAGCCTCCTCACAAAACACTCTTCACATTTACTGATCTATACTGTAGCCCACAGCAGGATCATCTTGATCACTCTAGAGATACTCTACATGAACAGTTCCTCACACAATCGTGATTTCAGTTTATTAAGTTCCTCTAAGGCAATTAGGCACCAACTGAAAAATAATACCTGCTGCATTATCAGTAGCTATGGTAGCCCATCTCCTACCACTGTAGCCACACAGTTATCTCCTTAGCCATTCAGCACAACAATTAATCATGATTTGGAATTAATTCTCGATTCTCTCAAATGCAAAGAAACTCAGGTCTCTCATTCCTCTGGAGCTCTATTAGGGATGTTTCCTCAGAGATACCCACTCAGCTGACAGGTCACTAAGCAGAATGTGTTGCTGAACATGAACTGCTGCCCACCAAAAAGATCTGTGCAGAAAAATTTTGGTGGTTCTCCATGGAAAAACAGAAGCCACTCTATCATCTGGCACTGACACATCAGGAAAAGGTTATGGCAATTCTTGACCACATAATGTGATAAAACACGCATAATCCCAAAAAAATCACTGACATCTGTCCATTAAAAGCCAGCATGTGGAAATACTCAAAATGGAATTAAGCCTTGAATGTTCCAGAGACTCATCATCAGTAGTTTCTGAAGGTGGAATGTCTACTATTATGGTTGGGCAAAGGAGAAACTCTTCTTTTCACGTATCTCAACAAAGACTGCACAATCTTGTAGTTACACATGCAAGAAAGGATTCAGGAGGTTGGTTCAAATCCCAGCTTTGTCGGTGACTCATTGTGTGACCTTGGAATAGTCAACCTGTACTCCTTTTATGTCCATCTCTACCACGCCTGTGTCAGAGGCCTCCCGGGAGACTTTCTCCAGCAACATTTGGAAAGACCACAAAGACAGGCAAAGTCACACATTAACACTAACCATTCATTCAGTCATTCCATTTTGAGTCCTGAGAGGAAAAATAGAAACAGGATCGTATCGTTGTATCTCCTAGCCCCTCTTATCCTCCATCACATACACAAAACATCACTGAACTAACCCTAAGGCAAACACTTTCCTCAGCTGCAAATGAGCAGCTCCAACAGTCTCAGACTCCAAAATCAATCTTCTAGGAGATGGCAGCAAGTAGATACCTGTCCTGCCAAATAATGGAATTATGAAAGCACTAGAGATTACGAACCACATTATTTCCCAGATGCCCATGAGTCTGTGATTCTTCAAGTACAGCGATCAACTTTTTCACAAATCCAAACTGCTTCATATTTCAAATCCTTTTTGGCAAGGTGCATTTCCCTTCACAGCCAATTAACTGCAAACTAATTTAGAGTGGGTTTGCTTTTGCAAACATAAGTGTCAGGTTCCAGCAGAGAACATGTTGCTAAGAGCATGATATATGCACACATTCTGAGTTCTGTTGTTCTTCCATCCCCCCCCACCCCAGACATCACTATGATCCACACAGAGACACCTCTGAATTTAGTAAGTTCCTTTCCAGGAAAATTTCACAGATGCAGAAAATTTTCAGCATCCCTTACATATCCTGAAAGCCCACATGTTCTGTGTTACTTTGCAATGTGCTTACAGTAGTTTAAACACACATAAAAGGGATACTATGGGAAATGTATTTCTACTATGGAAAATACAGATTATCTGCTGTACAGAGAATTCTGAAATTTGGCTGCACTCTGGATTACAGGGTAAAAGGGAGTTTGAAAATTCTGAACTCCACTGCTCCAAGAAGAAAGCTTATTGCAGCCTGTTCTTAAGATGCTCTTTAGATACTTTAACAAGCACTCAACACTTGTAAGCTTTTTTTGATTTGGACAATACTGCAACTTCTTTTTACTAAGTATATATTTATCTTCATTATTTCCTTATTTTCAGATGTGAGCTTTACAGTTGAAAACTTCAGACTCGGAGGTTCCTAAAGATCTTGGCTGTTGTCACATTCCTTGATTTTGACAGCAAAAGATCCACTTGCCATTGTAAAAATAATTTTTTTGTTAAGAGGAGACAGACAAACATGGTATTTAGGGCTGCATTCCTCTCAATTTCTGCCAAAATAACAGGTATTCAGGAGACAGCAATTGTGTGTAGTGAATGTCCTCAACAAGTAAGGTTGTTTTTCATTTTCTCTTATGTCACATTACATTTTCCTCTTTATATTTTCCTTTAAATATTTAGACAGAGCAGAGAGTTTTAAACATGTCATTGACACAAATAAATGTTTAGGCAGTTGTTCTATCTTGGGTTCAGCTCTTGTCAGATCTGATAAGTTAAATATCACTGGATCTGGTCAGTAATTGGATGGCAGACCTCTGAGGAAAACTCAAGTGCTGAACTGAGTGGCACTGGTTACTCAGTAGGTGTTTTTTTAACCTCAGACTCATCCTGGAAAATGCCCTCAGCATGGTATTATGAGCACCAGCTGAAAAAGGCATTTTCAAGTGAGATTTAATGTGTTATTTCTGTTAGGCACTAGAAAAGATTCCTAACACTTGCCTCTCAAACTTGCTTAGCCTACTTTCGAGTTGGTTGAGCCCACTCCTATGTAAAGCTGTATTCAAAAGTATGAAATCAATTTTTCATCATTTTCCTTTTAATAATAGTAAATTTTTAAAAACTGTTAAGTAGACATTTGTACATTTCTTTGCCTTTAATGCCTACATTTCTGACCTTTCCTTTTACTTTCTCATTATATCTCTGAAGCATCGGTCTCGGTCCAGCTCATAGAGAACCCATGCCTATGGCAGGGGGGTTGAAACCAGATGATCTTTAAAGTCCCTCCCAACCCAAACCATCCTATAATTCTCTGGATACCAAAGCATATTTCCTTTAGTCATATCAAAACCAGTATCAGCATTTCCAAGCTTTAATATAATCCCTCCTTAACAGCTGCTGATTGTTGACTGTTTTGCCACTGCTTCTTGATGATGATTTTACAAGAGCATGTAGTGACAGAACAAAGGGGAATGGCTTCAAACTCACAGAGTTGGTTTAGGTTAGATATTAGGAAAAAAATCCTGGCTGTGAGCATGGTGAGGCCCTGGAACAGGTTGCCCAGGGTTGCTGATGTCCCATCCCTGGGAGTGTCCAAGGCCAGGTTGGACGGGGCTTGAAGCAACCTGGGCTAGTGGAAGGTGTCCCTGCCCATGGCAGGGGATGGAACAAGATAATCTTTAAGGTCCCTTCCCACCCAAACCATTCTGTGATCCAGTGATGAAGTGGAACTGGCACTGACAGACCACTCCACCTTTCAGGCTGTGGAGTACATTGAGGCCAAGGACTGAGAAATTCCATGATGCTTCACTTGCTTATGAACTCCAGACTTCCACATTATGTGACTCAACAGCGAACTAACACCCGCAGCTCAAATACAGGATCTCAGCACTCCTGGGACCCCTACAACATGCCATGAAATTACTGTACATGTCAAAGTAGCTGCTGGGATGTCAGTTTTCTCCTTGTCCAGCTGCACCTTGGAGCTCCCAGTCCTGTGCACTCTGCACAGTGAGGGTTTGCCCAAGTCTGGAAACCTCAGCTCTAGGCAGCACGCCAGAGTTCATCCAAACATATTTGCCTAAGTTGATATTTCTGTAATACATTTCGAAACATGACAAATCATTACTTTCTGACTTTGGTATTCATATTTTTTTCCCTCTTTAAGCTTTCCAGACAGAAATGGAAATTGCAAGTGCCACCATAGCAACTCAGTGCAATAATATAAATCTTCAAATAACAATTTAAATGAAGGATGTTTGAAGTATTTTTGTTTTTTGTAATAAATTTATAGGTGTCAACTCGATGAGGGCTTCATTTCTAAAGGGGTCTTGCTGTTTATTTAAAAAGACAATCCTTCACTTGAAAGAGATTATAATATTAGCCTGAGACAAAAAAATGAGATTTAACAAAACATCTCAAATCCATACTATTTATTTATATTAGAAAACTGCTCACTGGAACAGTTTAGGTTCCTAAATGTCTACGTCACTTTTTATTCTTGGGTTTCTTATTCACATTGAATAAGAAATTATGACAGAACCAAGACAGAATCTATACGACCCAGTTATGGAGTCCTCATCCACTGCCACAAAACCAGGATCATTTCAAAGGTTGTTAACAAATGGGATTTTTAAAAGACTGACAATGGTCATTTGCTTAAGGTCCAGTTGAGACTGTGCAGCACATACGTAGAAGAGATTATAGTTTTTCACATATGTGGCTCCTCTGGCTGAGGTGGTACTTCTCCAAATCAGGATAACACTCAGCTAATCAGGGAATACAGTGGCATCCCTTCAAGCCAATATGAGGGCCAAGTTCCACTTTCAGATGCTAGGCACACACTGTTGCAACATTTGGAAGGCTGACTTTCATGTATATTGTGCATTAAAGACTGAATCTGTATGCCAACCTCTAGCAGAACTGCCAAAACCAGCAGCATCAGTATCCAGAGGAGTTACATGGAATCAAGGTTGCATACAGAATAAAAAGAAATCCAAGTTATTGTGAAGCCAAATAACCCATTCCTTTCCGAATCCTTCCTTTCTCATCAACATCTGCCTAAGTGTATCTCCTTCACAATGAGTTTATTTCCTCAATGTAAAAATAAATTTGAACAAGAACACCGAGATGTTTGAAAGCTTTCAGAGGCAGGAAAATCCATATTGTTTAAAAAAACCCAAGGCTTTTGGACATGCAAATATGTTCCCTCTGGACTTGAATATATCATGGGCATGGTCTTTAGCAAGGAAAAAAGTCCAGATTTGATTATAAATAGATAACTAATTACTGAAGATCTATAGCAGTCAACTGAATACTTACCTTCTGTTGAAATACAAGTCCTTGGGAGTGACAAATGCCAATACATAACACAACTGAGGAGTGGGTGGTAAGCAAGACTAGATCCATCTGGCCTGTTGATGAGGAAGAAAGAGGGAGTGTGACCAGGAACACATATGCCAGGGCACATACTGGATGAGAAAACGGGAGTGTGGGAGCTTCCCCAGCCTCATGCCCTTATGTTAACTTCAAATCTGTGGGAACGTATGTTCCAGCCCTGCACATCGCTGCCCATATTTGTGCTCCAGACGTAATCCCCCGGGAAGGCACGAGCATGACTTGGATTGCAGAAAGTGGGGGTCGTGGGAAATGATACTGAAATTAAATAGTGACAGTAAATGAAACTGGACGTTGCTAACATTTGTTTCCAGGTAGCCATAAATCCACCTTCCCACTTTTCCTGTTCTGTGAACCTCTCCCTTTTCTAATCCACAGTGGGTTTTCCAGTCTGTCTGACACACCAACTCACAGCTTTGCCTCTACCATAGTCTGGAAACTGAATCCTCTCTCTATAGAACTCTAATTTGCTACACCTTCTGAAGATGATTTTGCATTGAGCTCAGGAAGCATGGATTTTATATGTGTTTTGATGAGCCATCAACTATTTTAGATACTATTCACGCTCACCAACAGATTTTGAAATGAAACAAAATCTGCCTCTCATCACATGCACAACAGGATATAACAGATGTCACAGAGAAACCAAGTAATAGCAGTTTTCATGGTTGAATTCAACAATTACCTCTGCACTCCACTCTGTGGCCTCTGCCATAAAGCCCAATAAAAATGAGACAACTACCCCCAGGAGTCCAGTGTAAACTTTTATAAACAAAGTCTAGCAAGACACGAGCCAGAAAAGCATCCAAATACGCATCTTTCATACTGAAACCCACCCAAGAGTTAGGTTATATCTGTTCTTGAATACACTATGTCCTGTTGAAGCAAAGAAAAATTTCCATTTCTGGAGAAAGAACACTGGGAAGAGCAAAGAATATTGTGCCCATGTTCACACTATAACCTCACTCTCATGGTGGTATTTGGTGGCAGGAGTGGTATCCTCCTGGCAATTCCATCCCTGACCACACTTGCAGCCAGTATGAACAGGCTGTAAACCCCCTCTCACAAAACAACAGCATTTGGCAGCTCCTTCCCAAGCCCTCTCCAGGTGAAAAGCCCAGTGAAGATCCTTTTCTTCGGCTCATTGCACAGGAGTTGTACATGGTTTTGTGCCCCTGTGTGATTTTCTCCTGCAGTGTGTACTCAAGGCTAAAGTGCTGTCCTTTCTCCTAGGTGACATCTGTCACTGAACTATCAAAAAGTGTGCATGTCAGAGCTTGCTGAGCGGATAGTCAGGCAATGCAAAGGTAGACCTTTGGTGCACGTTGTGACCTTAGTGCATTCCCTTTAAGTATCTAAAAAAAGGGAAGGAAAAGCACCTCTTCCCTTTTCCATTGTGGGGGCAGGAAGGCATTAAGTGGCACTTTGGGTGCCGTAGCCCTCACACTTACTGCAATTATTGTGGCACCTGGAGGCTTCAGCCAAGACCGCAATCCCTTTATGATGAGCAGCGTAACACATAAAGCAACAGAAAAGCCTTATCTCAAAACCACATAAACTAAACACAGCTATAAAGGCTAGTAAGCAAAAATCCTCATCCTTGTTTCCATCATAAGGAAAGGAGGCAAAGGACATAAGTGAACTTTTCTCCAAAATTCCAGTGAAAGCTGTGGCAAAGTCAGGGGGACGGTCTCAGGTCGCTGCCCACTGCTTGGCTGACACCTCCACTTCAGAACAACCCACCTGCTATACAGACCTCATCTTCCCAGTTCTGCAGCTCCTTCCCATCGTGCACGATCTTTGAAGACACTTGTGGAGCAGCAAATGAACTTTCACAAAGCTAATTTCATACCCTGGCCTTTCCAGGATAACGCAGTTTGTTCATTTTTCTATATCTGCCATAAAACAGGGAAAGGAAACCACATACTTTGGATAGCACAAACATGAGCTGTTAGGAAGCATTTAGGCCATGCATCTGGCATGACTTCCAACTCCACCCTTCTACCCAGTATGAATATCCAGCTGGGAATGTCCATTTTACTCTCTGTTAACCTGGCCTAGCGTTTGAACACTCACTGTGATTTAAACATCACCACAACAAAGGACCTTTAAAGCTCAAACATGACTTAGAGCACAGATTACCAACAATCGTGTGGAAACTATCTCATTTTAGCTAACAGGCAGTAGGATTAAATGCAATTAAGAGCTGCCAATGATGTAATAAAGAAAACTTTAAAAAAAATTAAGGCAAGTGGGCAAGAAGCAATCACATTTCTGTCTGGAAACAGTAAAATAAGGACAGTCTGATTGTTCTTAGGGTCACCAAGGCCAAAATGTGCAAAATGACCTTCATTAAGTCATACTTTATACTTCTGCTAAGGGAGATCCCTTACATCTGCTCCTTTCGATTTGGCTTGTTTGAGTAACAAAGCTCCCAGCGATCATCTAAACCTCATTTGAAGCACCTGTGAACAATTCATTATATTAATATAACAGCAGGGGAGGAGTACAGATACTAATAAATAGGTTGTTGAGTAGCTTTTGCTGCCAAGGTTGCTTTACACAGCACGGAAATGTCCCCTCCACCCAAAAGCTGGGGACCTGCACTGAGACACTGGGACCTGTTGTACCACAACGTGTCAGAACACACATCTGGTGGTAGAGAAGCATGTAGACTAATTTTTCCATTCAAACCAGTTGATAAACATGTGCTTAATACTTCTGAGAGACTCCAGCATGATTTGAAACAGGTTGTTCTCAGTTAACATAGAACAAATGTTCTCCAGCTAAAGGTGGCTCTGAAAGGCATTTGGTAACGATTTGTACCAGCTGGGCTCCTCATTACTTTGAATAGATTTGTGTAAATCAGCACATGAAAATAAGCAAGTGGTCAATGCCTTTAATTGCATTTGGATGTGGTGTAGTAATGGCAAATATCAGAACTTTTGTATTTGTCCTCACATTCTGTAGTTTTAGAAAATAATTTATTTTTTTTTTAATAGAAAGAGCAGCACATGCTGTTAACATCTATCTAGTCTGGTTTCACACTTAGTCACATTTTGCAAATGTCAGTGAAAAGCAAAGGTCAGCTGGGAAAAAAACAGTGTGCTATGGATCAGTAGAGTTAGAGAATGCAGAGTAGCACAGGGTTATGGAATGAGCTTAGGAGGAGAACAGATCTGCAGGACTGGCAAGGCATGGGGCAAAATATTGCTCATGGAGCAGCACACCTATCACCTCTGAGGAGTAGAGAAAATCCAATCTTTATGTTACTGTGCTTCAAGATATTTTACCAAATAAACAGAGGAGAATGTCAGGTTTGCAATTCATTGCCTCTTTCTTTTTCTTTTTCTTTTAAATATTTGGGCCTAGCTTTTAAAAGTGTTTAACATCTAAATCGGTATACATGAAGTATCTAAAAACCTTTCTCTCTCTCTCTCTCTCAATCACTCTCTTCTTGTCTTCTGTCTTTGTTATTAGTTTGGGTACGGGAGTTGCCCAGAGAAGCTGTGGCTGCCCCATCCCTGGAAGTGTCCAAGGCCAGGTTGGATGGGGCTTGGAGCAACCTGGGCTAGTGGGAGATGTCCCTGCCCATGACAGGAGGGCTGAATCTGAGTGATCTTTAAGGTCCTCTCCAACCCAAACCACTCTGTGATTCTATGAAGAGTCTAAAGTACACTGGGAAACCTGAAAACAATGTGTGGTTAAGATTTTATATATATATATATATATATATATATTTTATATGCATTCTACCTTTTATATAAAGAAGTGAAAATTAGAAAAGGAAGGATACTACATGTATTAACAGCCAGGATGGAGAACATTTCAAATGCAGAATTTAATACAATCAATACATTTTATATCAATATAATAAACAATGTGCCTCTCATCACATCACAACCTCACATTTTCTACGTCATCTCAGACACGAATCAAAGATTATTTCTGTCAGCCACATTTGTCTTTACAGCACAACCTTTTTATTCTGCAAATATATTTGAGGGTTTCTCAACATGCAATTAAACATGTACAGAGAAGCCATAAAAATATCCAGTTTTTTTTATTTTTTACTTTTGATGAATTATTTTAAACTTGGAAGCCATAAAGTAACCAAAAACTACTATAATCTCTTTACTGCAATTGATTTAGCAAAAATTGGTAATTGTCACGCTGCTTGTGGGGTATCAAATATAAACATTTGCACACTTACTGTAGAATCCTCTGCAGCAACATGAAATTGAAGAATGGACAAAGCTGCTTTTATAAAAAAACCAACCAAGCTAATTTGTATCATTTCTCTGGATGCTCATTTGAAACCATAGAGCCCCCAGGAATCACATGACACAAGCAGGTTGAGGGCTTTTTAGTAACTCTATTTTTCACATGCATCTTCTGCATAGATAGATATGAAATAAATACTGCGTGTGAGCGAGTATAAAAATGTACTTGAGGTACTTTCTGTTAGATAGAATCTCATCCTCTTGAAATTGCCTTTCACATGAAAGATGCCCAATGACAACCAGCAGTTTAACTGGCTGGGAAAATATACAGCCAGTTACCCCTCAGCCTTAAACTGTTATCTGATTTGTCCCATAAAGCAAAATATATGAGGTACACGATACAGCATGGGGATAATGTACAATAAACATAACTTACACTGCAGGAAAATGAGTTCCTCTTGGATCATCTCACAACAGAGTCAACTGTGCAAGAATCCCCCCCAATCTGGGTTCTTATTTATATTCCTTTATCCCATAAGCATAATTAAAACCAGTGTTTTTGGTAAGATACTTCTGTGAAAGCTTTCAAATTGCTTATTCTAGTAAAGCCTGCCAAAACTTCTTTCCCCCCCTCCCCTGTTTTGAAAATACAGTGTGCATTATTTGCTGCAGTGGCAAGGAAGTACAGTCAGACTATTCTTTCTCAGCCTTTCCCTCTCCATCTTTACAGAGCATTCAATCACCATTGCCTTGTTAGTTTTCTTCTCAGGACAAGAGAAGCTATGGTTGATAAAGAATGGTATACGTTCAAATCCTGAAGTTAAAAGCTATCAGGACTTCTGAATAATCCGTTTAACAGGGATTATTAACTTACATCTCCATTAGAAGATAAAAGGAAAAATGGTTCTTTATAGGACATTTTACAGTAGTTATTTATTTTTCAATGAATACACTATGTCAAGTCTTCTGGAGTTACGTAATTTTGTACATATCAGTCATCATTTGAGATGTTTTGTCTTCATTCAAAGGTATAAGCATTTGGAAAGAAAGCCTTCACATAGCTTGCATTCTCAAATAATGGCTATAAATTCAAAAGCAGAGGTTCTGGGGTGTCTTTCTTTGCCTGTGCACGTGCTTGCATTGAGGAATTTTGAACACGTAACTCACACACACAAGTACAGAGTCTGTGGCTTCAAGACCTAAAGGCCCACTATGAGTTTGTCCCATTAGATCAGAATAAAACAGGTCAGGAGGACCTGTGCCCTGAGGAACTGTCATCTAAATAGTTGATGGTCTGACTGGAAGGGAGCCTGGAACACGTATTTTGACGGGAACAAGTGTATTATGGTAATTTGTGATTTCTGAATGAAGAAAAAGAGCGTTATTAAGTAATGAGGTGAGAAGAAAAGGAGATGGGGAAGGGAAGCCAGGCAGAGAACAGCACGGTGAGGAAGGCACATGTATGGGAAGGCAGAAATGGGGATGGAGGGACAGAGGAGCCAGAGCAAGGCTGTGACAAAGGTCCCACACAGCTTCTGTGGCTCAGCAAACAACACACCCTTCTAACAGCAGCTTTTGCACAGCCAGGTCTATGCACAACAAATTCACTATTGCTTTAAAAAACAAGCATGTCAAAACCAGCCACGATACTGATTGACACCATCAACGGGGCTCGAAGCTCTGTGGTTTGTTAGCGTTATGCAATCTTTGTTTTGAAGAGCGCAAATTGGAAGAATCTGGTCGTAAATGGCTTTGTAGGAAGAGTAATTCCCCTGGGGTTTCCCAAACTTCCCCTTATTGTCACAAGTTCACCGCAAACACAGTGTGAAATTTCATCTACTCTCATTGACCACTTCCCTCTGGCTTTCTCGTGTTGTGTTTATTTTTATTATTCCTTAATTAGATTACAAACACTTTGCAGAGAAACAGTAAAACACTGCCTCTGGTTCCTGGTAACAGTACATTTTAAATGTATATTAACTCAATGTTTTAATTTCAAGCTGAATGCAAATTAAATTAATCTTTCAACAGAAGCAGTAAGTTGTCATTTTCCTCAGTGCTAGTCTCATGCAAAATTTGTTCACTGTTTAAAAAGCCATTTTTTAAAAACAAAATTGCTCAATTATTCAGAGCAAGCCTTGTTGTCTGGTGTTGTTCCAGGTCTGCACTTTGTAGGAGGGATGCCATCAAGACAGTTTCATCATTTTCCAGTCACTGGAAAATGCTACAAGCTTACATAAAATCTTGCAAGGAGTTGGAAATAATATTGTACCTTTCTGGAGTACCACTGCTGGCTGGGATCATTACTGTCTTGTCATCCAGGTAACCGACAAACATATTTATAGATTTCCTTAGTGGAAAAGCTTTAACCACAGAATTTGGGTTCCTAATAAGGAGCCTTAGGGTGGTTAAGTTTTGGCAATTAATGCTTTCTGCAGCAACTTCCAGCTTGCTCCAGGAAATCCTGGAGCAGGGAGTGGTGCAACACTTGCAAACACAGTGACACCAAATCCTCAGTGACCCCTGGGGTGCCCAGGGAGGACAACTGGGGAGGTGTCCCCTGTCCCCAGGGGTCTCTCTGTTTCACAGGCCTGGCAAAGGGCAATCAGCACCAATTGCTCATTAACCTTCTCCGCTGTGGGAAATCTACTGGCGTGCCTGGGAGGGAAAACATCTTTGTGAGAGCAGAGTCAGGGAAATGGAGGTGCAGGGAGTGGTGGGAAGGGTCACGCATCTGCATCACCAAGAAACTAAAAGGAAAGGAAAGGAAAGGAAAGGAAAGGAAGGGTGGATATGGCAGGATTTTAGTTTCCATTAGAATCACAAAAATAACATATTCAGCATACAAAGAACATATTTTCCACGGGACCTATTTACCTCTAAGACCAGAGTCTCTTTCTCCTGACAGTTAAATTATGGAGAAATTTCTCTCAGGATTTATCTTTTATTTCAAGCCATTAGTTTGCTGTTTAGCACAGCTCTGAACACTTTTAGCCTGAAAAGGTTTGCCGTGACATCTGATACTCGGTGTCAGCTCTGTGGGGAGGGCACAGAAGCAACCAGTTATCCTCAGAGGTTTTCTGTGTCCCTGAGTCCTTGAAAATAATGTTAACTGTGAAGCTTAAATCAGCACTGTCGGAGGCACCCAGTGTTCCTCCACCCAGCAGCCCAAGGCTGCCAGAGGTATTACCACTGCCCTATTGAAGCTTGCTGTGAGGTGGAAATACTGCCCTGGAGTTCATGACTTTGCAGCTGGAAAAAAAAAGATGCAACTATCAGATCTTATTATACCACCTCATGCACAACTCAGTAGAAAGGGAAAATCCACTACAGGGCTCTGTGGATCAAGAAATGTTAGGAAAGTTATTTGTGGAGGGGGAAAAAACCACCCCAAAAGCAAAACGCAAACAGGTGGAAAGATCAGGTTTAACTTTCCATCTGCACAGCCCAGACACCCGCACTGAAAACTGACGAGTTTACATCCCTGTGATCCTGGTGTGACTGACACACTAATGAGCTGTGCCCTCCCTGCCAGTTTTTAACTGTGCACATTAACCTGCACAACGTGGGTCATTAACAACACTGCGTTTGTTTGAGGCTGTGGAGAAATCACTTTGCCCGGAACAATTTTTTGCAAAGATTTCATAGATCCAGGATGAAAATTTTCTGATGAAAATATCATGAAAGAGACTGAGATAAGAGAACCCCAGGTTAAGTTCATGCCCTCACTAATTCAAGTGTTCCATCTCTCATTCCCCTACCCTTTAGCTCAATGAATATTTATTTTTACAAAGCAGAAGGGCTTTAAACAGAAGAGATCAAACGCAACAGAACAAACCTGCAGCCTTGTGGCTGGAGGCTGCAGGAGGGCAGATTAAAACTCTGCTCTCCCAGGTATGTGCCCACCCAGCTTATCCCCATCCTCATCACCATCCCACAGGCCTTCAGAGGGCTGGGAATGGACAAAAACGTCTGATTCTTGGTCGTTACATGTGCCATTAATCAATTTTTGTGTTGTTAATAAATAATGTCAATAAAGATTTCCATTTTTAGAGGTGCATATCTGCAGTTGGTGCTCACCTGCCCATGCTACCAGCCTTGTAGTAATGTTTCAAGTATTCCCTCTCCTTCCCTTTCATGGTGTTTCCCTTCTCAGGGAGCCTTTCAGGGATACTGTACACAGGATACCAACACAAATGTTACCTCAGGTTAGTTTTATGTTTGTCCTGAATAGCAGTGTTGCCAGTAAAGTCATCAGGGCAGGATTTCACACATAATTACAGCCTGAGAATGAAGTTTGGTGACTTGCAGAAAATAGCAGGAGACTGATCTACTACCGAAGAAGTAAGACCTGATTCTAACAACTATTAGAAATTAAACTAAGCATTCATTTTCTAGGACACATTTGATTTCATTTTTACACAGACCTGTGAGTAACACTATAAACATGGCATTTGTTAAAATATGAATACAAATATCTATGCACAAGGAAGAAATAATTGGGTGGAGGCTTTACCTTCTGACAGAGGAAAAAGCTAATTTGTAAAAAAACCCCTATTACTTCCCCAAGACAAGCCTTGTAGGTTAGTTACAAGGAACTCATAGGTCACATAAAAGTGCAATGATAAAAAATGCAGGTACTGTGAAACATTTATAAAGTGAAAGTATGAGGGAGTATGTCGTTTCGAATCTGAAATGACATTTTGGCATGGAACAGATCTCCCACAGGGCAGTTTTGAAACTTCCAGAAAGTCTTAAAATGACATCTTTCAAAATGAGCAAACATCAAGTGCGCTGAAGTCGTTACCTCAAAGTGCTTCGCTGATAAGTCAGGCTGGGAATATGCTAAAAATAAGGTGCCCAGTTTTACAGCTGGCAGGAGCCTGGTGCCAGGAGCTGTGACCGTCCTGAGTCACGGCCACGCTGTCCCTGTTCCAGCTGGGTTTGTCCTGCCAGACCAGAGGGAGCACAATGGGGAAACGCATCCCGAGATGGATATACCATGCCCAGGGACACACACCTGGGTAGGCACTGGCACGAGCCAGCACGAGCCATCCAGAGGTGAGCTCTGACCCAAAACGGGAGGCAACAGTGGCATCTCTGCCCTGTGACTGCCAGGACAGCACACGCTTGTTTTATGTGGTTACTGGCACAAAGAGCTCTCTCAAAAGGCTGAATTTATGTTATTGAGCCTGTTTGGTTTAAAGAGGAAACAAGAGGGCAGAAAATGAATGGTACAATGTTGGCATTTAGCCATTTATTTAATAAGTCTGTGGTATTCAGGAAAAAAAAAACCACCCTCTTAAAAGGAAATTCCCTTTTTGTGCAACACATAATTAACCCATGGACTCCTTTTCCCCAGCCCCTGCTAAACATTAAAGCATAGTAGGATAATATGGATTCGCTACTGTTCTTAGGTTTGCTGTGGTTCTTTTCTTTCCCCAAAGTGGAAAACCTGAGGTGCTAACAATGATCTGACAGGAGTCTGCCACTTACAGGTAGAGTACTTCACAGTAAGTTCCTCTTGCTGAATTAAGAGTTCCTAGCAAAACAGAATAAAGGAATAAATGTTCCAGTGCTTTCACCTACCACTGATGTTCCTTCAAATGCGCAGATGCTTTTGCATTAATTTCCTCAACTACTACAGATACAAGCAGAATTCTGCCTTCTGCCCCCAAATAGGAGGTTTATTCAAAATAAGCCCTGACAACTCCAGCAGACTGGAGTAATGCTTTGCACAAAGTCCACTGTTACAAACTTGTAGAAACACTTCTGTCATTTTTGTCCTGACCACATGATTCTGAGAATGTCAATCCATGTCAATCCCTTCTCTATCACCAGAGGTGCTATCCTGGCTGATCTGCTGGCACAGCTCCACAGTGATCACTCAGTTACTCCATTTGGTTCTACTGTAGGAATTTGGGTTGATTTAAGCAGCTGTAAAGAGCAGTAGAGGGTTTTTTCCTCCTATGTGCACTTCCATAATGCACATTAGTAAACAACCTGGGGTCCGTTCCCTTGCTCTTCGGTTTTCCACACAGCAACCAGGAAAGGGAAACAAAACCACACACAAAAACCTGAAATGGTCTCTTGTTCACAGAGGAGCCAAAAACCAGAAGGGAAATCCAGGCTGGGGCCAGACCCAGAACTGCAGCTCTCACAGTGCAGAGACTTTGGGAACGTCCTTCCCACACAATTCCAGTTCAGCCCACCCACTACAGATTTCCATTTACAGGTGCAGGTTGGTTATACTGGGAGAGGCTGTGAGGGCTCCTCATGCCCCAAGCAGCTCTGCAAGAGTGTTTCACCTGCCTGGCCACTGTGCAATCCCACACTGCATTTACTGCAACCATTCGAGCCCATCTCTGAAGAAAGAGATTGCTCATTTCCTTACAGACCGTTCCAGACCCTCTGCATTATGGAATACAAGCTTTCCACAAGTGTTTATTAACCTCCACAGAAGAGAACACATTATTCCATTTTGCAGACAAGAAGCCAATGAAAAGGTTGATTTAGGCATTCAAAATCAGTGACTAGCTCTTAAGTGTGTAATCCAAAGCACAAAGGGCCAGAGTCTACAAAGAAAAGGTCATAAATATTTTAGGGGACTTCTTACTACAAAAACAACCAACCAACAATTTTCCTCCCTTCACCTCATTTTCAAAAGCCATGTTGTGTTGCAGGAAAATTTTTCCCACTCCCCAAAGTCAGCTGGAGGCAGACACTCACCACAGACACATCAGTCTAGCACATAAAAGGCAGGATATATAAACATCTTCTTTCACTTGCTCATATCATTGGACATATAGAGGGAAAATATCAACCTTTTGCACAACAGCAGGACCAGGGCACACGTTTCCAGTGAGTGAATGTTTTCTTTGCAATTATTTAATCCAGCTCTATACCAGTCAGGAAACTTAATAGAAAGAAACAGAATGGGTGCCCATGCAATAATTTAATTCAGGTGGACTAAATTCACTAACCAGAGCAAATGATGACTTTATTAAGTGCTACCCCAGATATTTGTGTGCTTTCAGTAGGCCCTGATGTGTAATTTTTCAGCTGGAGAAATAGTGGCAGAGCTTCACAGAACTCAGTGAAGCTGTAACAGTCCAGCTAAAGCTGATATAGGGAGCTCTATATATATTTTCCTGTTTCTTGCTTGCTTTCGTAATTTTATCATTAATTCTGGTTTCAGAACTTGGGCCCTTGAACAGGGACTGCAAAAAAAGATAGCAACAAGCAGCCCCTTTACCAACCTGACAGCTTATCAACCTGTCCCTCTACTAATTGCATGATTTTGCCTTAAGCAAATAGTAAAAATGAGACTTTTCCCATTTTCTCTGTGTTCTTAACCACAGATGGAAAATATTTGTTATACACTGCACATGTCAAAGTAGCTCCCGGTGCACTGTTGATCTTGGGGAGCTGCACAGGATTTACTATGGTGTAAGACAGAGCAGAAGTGATTTCACTGCTGAAATCGTCCTGCCTCCCTAACACAACAAAATGCAGATGAGAGGCTTTGAGCCATTTCGGCTCAGACAGTGCTACACACAAATCACACATAACTAGGCTGACTTAACTTCGCTCTGAATTCAATGATGGTAATGAATTTTTACATCTTCTCTGCTATTAGTGACTTGCATGTAATAATCTCAATAACATTATCACAAATTCCTATGATACTACAGTATTAATGGAAATGTAAAACTAAACTGCTAAAACTTAAAACCGATTAATAAAATATCCCGTCAAACAGATTCATTTCGCTTCCTAAAGCAAAGAACTTCACTTGATCTCAGAGCATTAGCTATTTGAAATGCTAAAACATTTTTCTTTCAGTTATAAAAGATTTTTCCACAGGCAAGAACTTGTTTGTCACTACTCATATGGCAGCCTTTCCATAAAAACAAGAATCCTACTCTTTTCCCTTGCTTAGGCACAGGAGTGTCTAACAAGAAGAGTTAGGGATTATTCCAGTAAGTTAATTGGGTTTCAGAAATTATTTGGAAAGAGACTCTCTCTCAGGTTTTCTCCTCTGTTTGGGGAAATATGACTTGCCAGTCAAAATTAGGATCTCTGTTAGTAAGGGCAGCACGAGCAGACCTTCGCTCCCATCTGCTTAGACAGGCTGGAGATGAGAGTGAAGAAGGCAAAATGAGATGAGTTCCACAATAAAGCCTCAGATGTGAAATTTCTCAGATTTGAATATCTGAGTTCAACCTGAATTTGTGCAGACCTTATCACAGGTGACTTGCCATGGAGACTCAAACCTGAGTTTAACAGAAAAGCCAATTTGAAGGAGTAAAGAACCTGCCACATCATGACTGGCAGAAAAAAATCCACAAACATACTTTTCCTGGTTCTTCTCTGGTTCAAACAAGATGAGCGCTCGGTACCCCCCACCCCCCCCCACCCCACCCCTGGAGGCACCAACATGAAGAGAATTCCCAAAAAACAGGCCAGTGAGCTGCAAGTTGGTCTCCTGGGCTTTAAAACAAGGAAGGGAAAGAACCACCCCCACCTTCATAAAGCAGAGCTTTCATTTAGAGATGGCCAACATAAAACTTCCCAACTCTGCCTTCACCAGAAGCTTCTTTGTTTTATAAGCTCCATTATTATGGTGCTACTAAAAGGCTTCATGATCTAAATAGCACCCTAGATTTAAGCCAGATGCCTTCATTCTCCAAGTATCAGACCTACATGTTACTAATACAACCACAAGAAATCTTTGGAATCTTCTAAGGCCGGTAGTACTCAATTTAGTATTTTTATTGTAGCCAGAAATTCCTTTGGAAACATTCAGACTTTCACAATATTAAAAAATAACCCAGTTAGTAAGTTCTAAATAATATTTATTTTAGCTAACAGCAGTATTTTAAAAATCCTTGGCTCTATAAGCCTATTAACTTCTAATACTACCAAGCTGAGCTACAGGAAAAAAAAAAAAAGCCTCTTCTTGCTGCCTATTGACACTGGATATCATCTAAATGGCTCAACTGCAATACCGTTCCCAGGATTAATGCTGCATGGCAGAGAGATGTTTACGAAGGGACTCAGAGAAGGAGCCACACTCACAGCCCAAGCAGCACAGAGCTGGGCCTTATGGGCAAACACCTCCTCTAATTTCATTGTATTTATAGGTCAGCTAGTTTTACTCTGAAGCACAAGAGATTTACTAGGAAAATTCATTACTGCCACTTGCTCTGATTTTCTTTCTCAATATAATTAAGCTTTGCTAATTGTCTATCATGATTAAAATCATGCCAATAACAACCTTGTTTCCCCATTTGGCTGCACTCCAGGCTCTTCAGAGCTCTTGCTTAAGGGCAGCTCTTCCTGTAGCAGTTATGAAAGGTCTTTTACCAAACATGTGAGGTGAGCCCTTGGCCTGTTTGCCAATAAATTCATAGGAGTCGGGATTCCACCCGTGGACTTGTCAAGGGAAAAAAAGACAGTCAAAATGGAAAGATACCATATGTTAAGAAAAAAAAGTGAAATTCACCGAAGATTCAGGATTCATTCTTGCAGGTCAGAAAAAAGAGCTCAAACTAGAGGCAAGATATGGAGGTGTTGAAATGAATGATTACTTCAGGGCTGTATTATCCTCCCAGCAATACAGAAACCGATGTAAGGCAGAGAAATTGAGCCAGAAAGAAGAAAGGGGAGAAAAGGTGGGAGAAAAGGTGAGAGAAAAGGGGTTGGGGCTGGGGAGGGGAAGGAAAAGCAGAAAGACAAAATCAGTGCTGTTGTTCCAGCACAAACTGCTATTTCTGAGCCTAATCCCCTCAGTGGAAGGCAAACCAGGGCTGCAGAGAGCAGGACCACGAGCTGAAGGCAACTCTGCTTTGCCTTGGTGCCACTCACTGACATGAGAGGACCGAGACAGGGCCCTGGCAGGGGGGACAGGACACAGACAGGAGGCCAAACCCACCCCCAGCTGCTTCCCACCTTCCCTTTACTGTCTCCCCCTTAGGAGCTTCCCTTGACAAGCAGTCAGAGCTTGGCTTTTCATCAGCAAATTTCTGACAAAACAGATATTCAGGGGGAAATACTGACTCATTGCCACTGAGATGTTTTAACCTACTTGTGTCCCAGTAGCTCATTTGCTGGTTTGCTCAGGAATCAGGATTCCCACTGACAGGATTGTCCACTGCCGTGGGCAAGTCCCCACCTGGCACATGCTTTTCTCAGCACCAGGGACAGCGATGCAGGGGTACCCAACTCAAGACCACAGACCCAAGGTTTTGGGGCTCTGTGCCTCCCAGTAAGCGACACAGAGGTAGAAGAACAGTACAGGTCTAATTTAATCAGTTTAAATGTTTTTGAAATGTTACCTCCACGTAGAAACCCAAGCAAGTTCCAAATGAGTGCACATCACTTGAGCATCCCAGGGTCTCAATTCCAGAAGTAAAATAACCATTGCACTGTGTGCCTCACCTTTTGGCAGTATAATACATGTATCTGAACTTTTGTAGCTCGTTCAGAGTTAACTCTGTGCACTTCTGCTACGTAACACGCTCTTTCCCCTTAGGAAATGAATAAAAGCACTGCCTTTCTCTCCACTTCTGTCTAATTTACACTGTAACCTCTCTGGGCCAGGACCTATTTCTTGTTACGTGTTCATACAGTGCCTAACACAAAGGCAACCTAATCTCAGACCCTTTTCTAATGCAAATGCAATGGAGAACTGGGCTGTTTTTACAGAAAGGGTAATTTTGGTTCCCCCTCGGTAATGGACTTTTTCTCTGGGAACAGATAATTGGGCTGTTTTGTCATTATTCTTTTTAAGTGAGGTTAAGGTCCTACTGGTGATAAAGTGAAATATGTATTGTGGGCTAATCAGCAGCCCATATCAAAATGTGCCAGGGCAGAGCTCACCCTGCATTTACCGCACTCAAATAGATGGGGTTGTACTAACACAATTAAAGGAAGAATTTGGCAATGTACACACGTAGATCATTACACTCGTGCGTCTTCTTTTACTGCAGATCATGCAGAGAAGGGTTTGAAGACTAGAACGTAACAATTATGGGTCTAGACAGAGACATGCCTAAAGGCACAGCTACAGTTAGAGCAGTTTAAGTTCCTGCCTCCTCCAGAGGAAGCAATCAAAGAGGCAGTGGCACTTACGCTCCTGTCTGCCACAAAACCAGACTTCAGCCCAGTGGCAGGGGAAGCTGGGCTGCTGCCCTTGGCTCTGCAGAGGACTGCAAGGACACACACACAGCCAGCCAATGCACCTCAGCTGGGTGCTGGTTCTGTCCTCTCGCTCTGGGGTCAGCGAAGATGCAACCTGGTGACTCCAGATTTGATTCTGCATTCTTACACGACACCACTTATCAAATGGCTGTTTCTCTTCACACCAGGGAAACGTGCTTTTTATGGTGTCAGGGTACAAAGCTAAAAGAAAACCAAAACTTCAGCACTTCTTCCTCAACTTAGTTTTCAAATACATTTCAAATGCAGCAACCTTTATTTTGGTGCTATTTGTTTCAGTCCAAGAGAGAGCAACCTTCCATAATTTCTGAGCATGAAGGACAGCTTATCAGAAAATAACATCAGTGACAGACACTTAAAATACCTTTATTCCAAGGTTTCTCCCCTGCTTTCCCATGAATAGTAGATTTAAACCACAAGTAGACAGTCCAAACCAATAATGGACTTTTCTGGTCAGTCTTTTAACACATCCATCTTTTAGTCCAGTGAACCCAATTTGCTTCCCAGTGCAAGACTGAGTGTTGAAAGAAATCACAAAGCCATACATGAAATACACCTTTGGATCTATTAGAAACTTTCTTCCCCTGCAACATTCACGTAACCGTGACTCAAATCAAGCAGGTCCTCTCCTCTAGCATGCAGAAATAAAAATCCTTAGCTCCAGGATTTACACCTTTGCTAAGATGAATCCTATTTCTGACAGCCTCCTGCAGACATTGCGAAGAAAACCTGCTCATTCCAGCTGTTACCTGAATCTCAGAGTTCCTTTTACACTTACATTTTAATCCTCTAATTACATGACTTGTAAGCCACTGAATTCTCTGTTCATGAGAAATTGTCCAGGATATCTTGCAGAAGGAAAACAGTGTATGTTTCTGCAGTGCTTAATTCTCACATAATGAAGAAATATTGGACCAAAGCTACATTAAGCCAATCTGACTAAGAAAATGATCAGCATACACTCATTCCTTTAAATGCCAAGGAAAAATCATCTGCTATATTTGAAATTTCAATGCTTCTTTTCCCCGACACCTAAGGCATTAATGGCTTTTTAACAGGACACAGTCTGTAATTTTCTTAAGGCAATTTTCCACGTTTTTTCACCTTGAGAGTGTGCTGGGTTAATCTTTCCCTGCTGACATCATAAAGATGATTTCTCCAGTCAAAAACGGTCCTCAAAACAAAAGGAATAAAAACAAAAGAGTTCATTTACAGTTTCTTTGCTGAGCAGACAAATCATGTGGAGGATCATTCAATGACAGCCAGTGGGCCAATTGTCCATTCAAACTATTATCATATTGCAATGTGCATCCCAGCAGTCCCTGCATAAATCCTTACATTATAGCCTGGACTCTGCTGTGTAAAGGCTTTAACCACCTCTCATTTGTGACTCAGGAGACCCAGGTTATGCTCCTGGATTTGCCATTGCCCTCTGGTATGTTGCCTTGCAAAAATCTCTGCCTGTCTCTGTTTTTCCACCTCTGCAATGGGAATCAGGGTATCCTTATAAAACGTTCTCCTGCAGAGGGATCAATGCAATTGTTGAGTTTCATCCTTTCAAATGCTCTCTTGCAAAGCAAAGAATTTCAGTCTTCATTTAAAGCACAACAGCCAGCGTGTCTATGGTGTTTTTAAAGGCACTTTCACATCAAGCTCTGAGAATGCCTAAATGAAAATACCCCTGAAACAAATTCTGTTTGTTTTTCATCCATTGTCTGTACACACTGACAAGCAGTTCATCTTCTCTTCAAGGGGGAAAAAAAAAAAGTTAGCACTTAACCACTTATTTCTGCTGAAAAACCATTCATATAAATAAAAGAGAGACAGAGAGAGACAAAGTGCTCTGTACAGACACTTTAAGCTGACAGAGAAAATGCTCCTACCACAACAAACTGGAGCACACTCCGGGAGGACAGCACTACTCTTGATTTTCATCTTTGAAAGAAAATGAAGAAGAATGAATAGCTATGCCTCACTTACTCTTGAAGCAAATCAAAAGGAATATTCTGGTATCTATTTTTTATCCTCCTGTTCTGGTTAATGAAAACAAAAGACCTAAATATTTGATTACTTCCCTTCTGTGTCAAAAATAATAGTTCATGTCCTTTCTAGTTTGACAGAATGGAGACTTGTTAGATCTCAGTCCTTTCATCTGAAACACTATCACACAGGTTTGCACCAGTCTAACCTATTAAAATTAAGTTGAGCTCTGAAAAGCTGGATTTTTTTTTTTTCCCTTTTGGAACTGCACTGCAAGGAATGATTAGATTGCATTTGCCAATAAATCTATAGGGATAAGTGAACCAAAATAGCTACTCCCGCTCAAACCTACCAGTTAACAGGCTTCCTTTGTTAATGATCATTTCATGATTTGGCTTAAACCTTACTCTGCTCGTCCTGTGCCCTTCAGAACAAAAATGACCCCTGCTAAAGGCTGTGCAAAATGCATTCAGGACACCCGTGTTTATGAATGTATATTTCAGCAATTTAAGCAGCACTCGTGGCTTTAACTATGTGGAATCTCAGACAGGCAGGATCTTTCAAAAACCTGTGGTTCAGCTGGAAACATGTCTAAGTTATCAGAAACTGATTTGATCTAATAAGGACAAAAAACAGTGAGGATAATTTTAAGACACATGTATGTCAGGATAAGTAATTATATTTCAGAAAATCACATGTAGCATACAATTACAAAGAATCATGGAAAGAGCGACCTTATTCCATCGAGGTCGTTAAAATTATTCTAATAGCAACTTCCTGCTTGTCAGTATTAGCCATAAATAGGGTGGTTTGACTTGTTAGTGATATGGTTTTTTCCTGATGCACTGACGAGTACAATTTATTGCAAGACAGATTCCATTTCATTCCCACAATTTTCCCTCCAACTGCATTTCCAGTTCAGGTGGTGGCTCAAAGAATCCTGTTTCTGCACCCAGATGCACCCCAGACCTGCCACTGCCCCACTTTGCCCCCTCACTTCTCCATCTACAATGGATTTGTTTTACAGAGTTCTTGAAAATTAATACTTAGCATGATACGTGGTTTTAAATAGAACTTTTATTTCCAGAAATTACTGGCGCAGCAGTATTTTCCTGGCTGATGTTTTAAGTAACCTGAAGAGAAAAAGAGAGAGAGAAGGAGATAAAAGAGCAGTTTAAATGACTCCAACCTTTTAGTGGAGTTCTGCCAGTCTGCAGCCGAATAGATCATTTGGAGCGTTCTTTCCAAATGATTGTGTAACAAAAAAAAAAAAAAAGGGGGCGGGGGGGGGGGAGTAAATCAGGGCATGATTAGTTTCTGTAGCAAGAACTAGGTAAGAGAAAAAAAATCAGATTTAACTCTAGGAAAGCAATAATGGAAAATGTCTGTCTCACCGACAGTTCCCTTGAGATAAACAATCTGACAGTGCTGAGCTGAGCCCAGTCAGACTTTTCACAGGAACTGCAAAAACTACTTGTCCATGCTGAGGACTCAGTGCAGCAAAATATCAGCTGGAGCCTGTCCCTTGTCAGCATTATGGATCTCTGTGTTTAGCAAAGATAAGCAATTTAACAACATGTAAGAGTCCAGAAGCTTATTGGTTGCCCTCTGAGATACTCAATTAACATTTTCACAACACCAAGAAGTTAAAAGGAGCCAAAACCTCTCAAGTACCTTTGGAATGATTAATGCTATATAAAGATCACAGTACTTTTTTCCTTACTGTTTTCCCTTTCTAACCTCATCATGTAACAGTCCTGCTAATACTTCCAGACTCTTTCTCTGATCATCTCTTCATTAAACATTTCCAACCACACACTGCAGAAAAGCAGTCACAGGGTGCAAGGAGCACTGAATGCAGACAGACTGTTGATGTAAGGAAACAAATATGGACACCACAAAAGCTTTTGTTCCATATGATGAAAGCCAACATCAGTATGGATTACACCACTCAAGGAGAAGTCAGATAATAAAGCACCCACAAGTCTTAATTCCCCCATTTTGCTATCAGAATTCATCAATTTTAGAAGAGTAACAAGGCCCTGCCTCAGGCACTACCACATACTCAAGATAACCCAGACAGACATTATGTTGTTCAACAGATTATCAGCTGTTGATGTGAAGTCAGAATGAACTATGGAGCAAGGTGACCAAGGAACCTCATCTTCCATTCAGCAAACCAAATTCCCTGCAATGACCACAACGTGAGCTCTTCATTTCCCACTCCTGCACTACCAGCAAGTCCCAGGCTCTCTGGCTCAGAGCCACAAGCCAAGCTCAGTGTATCAACCCACACACTCACAGCTTGTGAGCTCCCAAACCGGGAGGGAAACTGGGAAAGGGTGAGATTTCCAGCATGCTGACACAAGGGACACATCCCTGACACAGAGTTTAAGGGGGAGAGAGAGAGGCAGCCCCACTCTGCGAGCTACAGCTTCAGCCCTCCACCTCACCTTCCCACCCATCAGGATGGCATTTAATCCCTGACTTCTACCAGCCAGGGAAAATGAGATGGGGAGAAATTTATTAGGTTTTATAATCATGCATAACAATCTGCTGTACATCACGACTTAAACTGGAAAATATGCCTGACAGTAGAATTTCACCCTTGTTAGATAAAATGAGGAAAGGTGATTGTGTGTGATCCTTGCACCATGACTCCGTTGGGAGAGGGAGAGGAGACGACTGGCAACAGCATTTCTTATTAATTACACATTATCTCTTGGAATAGACAGGGTTATAGAGACCTGTTTTCTTCTCACTTTTGCAGCTGGTGCAGTGTAAAGAAGCGCTTTTACTAACTGGAGAGCAAGGTACTTAAACTCCTAAACTCAGATGAATCCAGAGCTAAGAATGAGAAATTTCACTTTCCAATACAGATCAAGTTGAACCAATAGTGAATTTAACTGAATTTATTAGGGAAAAAAACCACTCATCATAACCAGCAATGAGACACATGTGCCTTGTGTCCGAGCTCTCTCTCCTGCACAAGAGGCTCAGACTCCACATAATGTGCCCAGTCCCCTGCCCACACCATTCCTACTAAAAATGGATGAACAAGGAGAGGTGACTGTATTTTTTTCAAAACCAGCGAAAGAAAGTATCTCCCTGCTTTCCTTGGCAGCCAAAGCACTCAGGGTATCAGAAGCCCAAATTCTACCTAGAGGACCTTCCCCATCTTGTGCAAGAGATCCTGCCTACCACGAATTCCTGATAAACTGAACACAAACAACTTCTGCTCCATTTCCCCACCCTGACAAATTTCTAGTCACTCCTGGAGGCACATTCAGCAGTTTCCAAGCAATCCAGGTCCCTGAGAAGTCTCCTTTCCTGCTCACAGTCCAGCTCAAGAGCCACCTCTCCTTTCAAGGAGCCTGTAAGTTGTCAGGAGAGCAGCTCAAAATGCATGCGTGTGTTTATATTTATACTTCTGCTTTGCAGAGAGGGTTCTGAGCATTTCAAGTCCACATTTATAAAGTTTTTCTCCAACAACTCTAAGCACTAGAAACTTAAAAGCAGAGCAAGGTGAGAGAGCGAGACCTGATGCCCTGACAAAAAGCCAAGACACCTGAGAGCTGACAAAACTCATTTAAGCATTGACATGATGCTGTTGCACCGAACATGTCCAGGAGTGACTGGCTTTCTTTAAGTACTTACACTGTGCTATCACAGGATTTCAGCAAGTAGAGATTAGTGCTCTAAAACCTCACCTGACCTAGAGCAAAAGGGATGGGTGCCCGGGAATAGCTGCTAATCGTTTGTCAGGCATCTGATTTGCTTTACTCCTCCACTGCTCTGGCTTTGCTTCATGGGGGGTGCCAGAGTAAGGATGGTCCCTTCAGACAACCAGCACGGGTCAGTCGTGGTGCTCTGCATACAAAGTGGCTGCACTCATTTGTAATGTTTTCCTTCCTCTGTTGCACTGCTTCTTGATTAATTAGTGCCATTAAAGCACCTACGTGGAGTACACATGACAACTTGCCTTGCATAACAGTGGGAAGAGAGAGCAGGTCCTTCTGAATTCAGGGAAAAGTCTCTGAAGTGTAAATAGATAAAGATAATCAAATTCAGACGAGATTAAAATGAACAGACTATCAACCAAGTGACACTATTAATAAATGTCCACAACAAGTAGGGACAGAAAGGACTCCAAAAAGACCAAACGTAATTTAATTAAACAAATGAGAACATACAAAAGAAACCATAGCAGATAACTGCATGGAAAGACAAATAAAGATTTCAGCAATAATTGATGTTATATTATTCACTGTATAAAATGAACTGTGCCAGTGTTCTTCTCTATTTACATAGCAAGCTGTAGGTGGAAAACCTTGGGATTTTACCTGTAACCTTGGACACTACAGATACTTGTCCTCCACATGAATAAATGGAGTTTTGTACTCGGTGTTGCACACATTAGGCCATGTGAGTGCAGAATATACTTATGTACTTACAGCAATCTTGTGATGCAAGGGAATACTATTATTCTGATTTTATGGATAGAGTTTTACAACATCATTAGTCTTGAGGCAACAAAGCTTTCTTGGTAGGGTTTGGCTTGATATTACAGAGCGTGAAAAATCACATCCCATAATTTACGTGACTAAAATAGGCAAAGTTTCTGATGTAAATGCAATGAGGTTGACAAGACCCTGCCCATCAGCTGTGCTTATGTTTATTTGAGTAGCTACATTGGCAGAATTCCTCCTTCACTGTTTCTCCACTGGAGATTCAGCCCACCAGGCTGAATTTTGTAACAGACCGAGCCACAGTCCACAGAGCAATGCAGGGACTTTGCCAAGGGACGTGGACTCCTGTGCTACAGCAGGAACCTGCATGAGAAGAGCCCATTCTGGCAGGCAGGAGAGGAGCAGGCACAGCAGAGGAGAAGGGCTGAGCAGGAGCTCCACTGAGCCCACACACCAAAGGGACCTGAACAAGGGTGGGAGCATCGACAGGCTATGGAAGAAGGAATATTGTTGCACTGGCTTGGCACGCGAGGATGGAGGAAGGAAGGGGCTCTGCTTTAAACCTGTTTCTTCAAAAGATAAAAGGGAAATCTTGTGTTTCCACATTAACAGTCGAAGGAAGAGTGCTCTGTGCTACCCTAAACTCAACAACCACCCAACAGCACGTGCTGAACTTCCCCTGTGATGCCTATCTTGCCGCTGGTTGAAGAAATGCTCAGAACCCCCATTTTCTAGCAAGGTCACTCCCCATCCTCACTGGCTACACTTCAACAACACCACAAACTGCTTGTAGCAGAATGGAGGTGTGTCCGAACTCACCAGCTATTTGGGGAACCCTCCTGTTGCTGGTACAGCCCTGCCTATGCAGGTGGATGTATCTGAGCTCCTCAAGGGAAAAACAAGGCCAAAAAGAAACGAAACTGAAATGAACCAGAACCTTTTAAAAAACACAGCCATGTCGATACTGAAGCGTCTTCCAATATAAAAATTCTGCCTTAAAAAGTCAGTCCAGAACTACTGTATTGTAACAAGAGGTTATTTTCTCTATTGAGTTTGTAAGAATGCTTTTAAAAAACAATGCACTACATGGTTTGCCATTGAATTCTACCATCACAGCACTGTCTAATGTGGCAGTTCCCTAATTGTCACTGTTTCCCATACCACTTCACTAATCAATTTATTTGATTTTACTGTGTTTCAATCACTCCACAGAGGAATCACGGAGTGGTGGGTGTTTCTAATGAGATCCTGTGAGGACCCTGAGTAATTGACCCTCAGCTATACAACATTTTTATCAACAAGCTGGAAGAAAATACGAAAACATTATTTGATAAAAATGTCAAATGACTGACAAAGATTAGGAGAATGGTAAATAATGAAGTGGAGAAGGTATTGATTCAAAGCAAGCTGATAAGATCAACACAAGCAAACATTAAGTGCTTCACAGTACAGCTACTGAATGAGTCCTAAATCCTAATTAGGAAAGAGGATAAACTGAATCCTAGGAACAAAGAACTTACAGCACTTTTACACGTTGGAAAAGTCTATTGTTGAGGGAAAAAAGGGCTAAAATAGAGGAAAAAAAAAACATGGAAATCAAGAGCCGGCATTGCCGTTGCAGTGAAGAGTCTAATGCACTCCCTGACTGTGTCAGCAGGACAAAGCCACGTGGGAATAGGAAGATTATATCACACTGTTAATGTGAATTGGTACAACCACAACAGCAAAGCAGCAGTGATGTCCCCTTGGTAGGTTTTGCATCAAACAGCTACAAGAATGATTAAACGAATAGGAAATACATGGTCAGTGCAAGAAGTAAGGAACTCTGTTCAGATTATCAGAAGAAAGGAGAGGGCAAAAGTTGATCAGAGTTTATTAATATCTACATGGGGACACTGAAGTTCCATAATTGAAGCCTCTTTATGAAATAAATGGAGCTATGATATGATGCAGGAGCTGGGAATTCAGCTAGGCAGGCTTTGACTTGAAATGAGATGCTGGATTTTAATGGAGAGAGTAAATAACAGCTGGGTTTCCTGAGAGTTAAACTGCATTCTTGACCATTGTAAACCTGTATTTCACAAGTGGATGTTTCCTGAGACATGCCCCAGCTCAGCTGGATTAATTCAGGGTGGCCTTCAGGTGGGCAGAGGAGATTATTGCACTGGTCCCTTTTGGCTTTACAAACCACTGGTCTCAAGATCAATCCCTGTTCCTGCACCCCTGGCCTTGAGTGTTTCCTTCAGGTCATTAAGTTTAACATTCCCTCTCCCTTCATTTAGAATATGCCATTTAAAGCTGTAACTGCTGCCTTAATTTAATGGTAATTAAACCTGACCCAGCCTCAGTGTTTCCTGTACCCAACTCACTACTGCAAAGGGAGAGTTGGACAGTCTCTGGAGCCACCATCTGACCAGGCTGCCAGGAGGGGACAGGGCCACCAGCAGGGCTGACTCGCCCCCACAGATCAGTCACAGCCTGAAAGTTAATTAAGGAGCTGTGTCTTTAAAAACCATGTTTTTGGCACACAGGACCCACAGGAACAGGGTATTAGCTAAGGAGCTGACCAGGTACTGAGTCCTGACACGCAGAGAAAATTCTACCATTGAGATGAGCCTCCCTCAGCCCAGTAATGCAGGACTTGCCCTTCTCTACATCCATTTTTCCCCATCAGCGACACAACTTGGACAACACTCCCCTTCCTGAAAATCTTTGTCCCAGGGTTCCTCCTCCTGTCACTTGTCCCCAAGTCTGAGCCTGTTCAAGTCGCTCTCAGGCTCAGTTAAGCCCCACACAATCATTTGGTTGCAGCAAAACAAACCCAAGTCCAACATTCAGCCCACAGTTTCCAAAAGCAGCTCTCACTGGTATCGTATGGAAAGACACCAACTATTACCTAAAATAAAGATGATTTTTAAAGGTTTGCTCTGAAAGCTCGTTCAGCTGGTCAACAAATTGTGCAACATCACAAATATTATTTACAGCCAGAGAGTGCAGGACACAAGTGCCCATCAGTGACAGTGATTACACACCAGAGCACCTCATTAAGCCTTTGACTCTTTGGTACCATCTAATCAGGACAACTGTGAGCCACTGTCACCTCTGTCAACTATGGCACGACCTGCCATGCCTGAGAGGGGGCAATTTCTGAGACTGCAGAGGCACCCCTGCCAGCAGGGCATGGAAAATAGGGGAAAAGGCAGCTCAGGGAGGGAATGTTTAAAACCAGACTCCAATTACTGCAGTCCTGAAAGGCTGGTATTTCCTCTGAAGGAGACACACACACACACACACACACACACAGAGAGAGAGAGAGAGAGAGAACTCTGTCAGGAGTGCTAAAACAGAAGCAAGATCTGTTTGCTCCTCTTTGCCTGTTCACACATTTCTACTCTGTATAATGGGATTTATAAACCTGCACTCAGGTCTTTAGAGAACCAGAGAAATGCCTTTAATCTTTATAAAGATACATGCCTTCTCTAAGCTTTACTTTAAATTAAAGGAAATAAAATAGCACTCTTTGACCTAAACCAATGGAGATATAACTGGAAAACTTTAAACGAAAGACCTGGTTTTTCATATGAGATGCAGACTGGCTGTGGAATCCTTTCCTCCTGCTGCCTTGGACGTGCATTGCAGAATTTGCTTTTAAAGTATTAGTCACAAAGTGACCGCTCACAAGGGATTCTGTACTTTTTCATTTGCAAAGCACTTTCCCTGCTAAGTTATCTAACAACTACTTGGCAAAAAACTCTGCCCGAACATAGAAAACAAAAACTGGTATGCATATGGTGGGTGATGTGGGACATCCAATCTAACAGGTATGCTCTAAAATTCCTCCTGGTTAATGTAGAAGGCAGAAAGGAATTTGCTTATAATATATCATCGTGCACATTTCTAATAAAGAATTCAATAAATTGTTCGTTTACTGAGAATGGGGAATGGGATTTATTTAGCTACGTTGTTTAGCAGAGATGACACAATCCATAACCTCATCACTGAAATAAGTAAGAAAGCCTTAAAGCAATATATGGATTGCTGCCACCACCACCACGTGCCACTTCAGATGATAATATAACATAAACAAAATATTTCAAGATAGATAAACTCAAATGAAAAACATTACATTGCTGTCTTTGAATTTTGGTCTGGTCTTAAAATATGACTTGGTTTTTATATAAACGTAAATGTGCTTAAAAATAAAAACTGGTGTTTGTGTAACAAGCTGTTTGCAGTGCTATAGATCTACCAAGTGAAAAGATGAGCAAGAATGAGCCCCAGACACACCGTGGGATTTGGTTTCATTCCTGTTATTAGTGCAGGTAATTTATTCCATGCTGTAAACACATGCAGCTCTTGGAAACTACCTGAGGCCTGAGTGAAGAGGACTTTGGTGAAGGCAGCTTTGCTTTTAACTGTGCTATCAGCAGGGAGGTCAGCAATAAAACACTTAATGTCTTATCTCAAGTGGAATACTTCAAATCTTCTAAAATTAATGTCATTTTCCTGATACACTCTTGGGAAATTACATGGAGAGTGTTGCATTTATTCCTCAAACATCTGATCACAGAGAATGCACAAACCTTTATGCTGAACAGGCTTTAGTTGCAGAAGTGAGAACCTGCTTTTGGCAAGGCTGAGTGGCTTCTCCAGCAAGCCAGTATTTCTCCTACTGGTCCACAGAAGAGATGTTGGGATCATGTAGATTCCTCCCTTGAGATGATGCTGATGGCACAGCAGGACTGTCTCAGAAGTTTCAGTAACACAATAAAAGTCTCTGTGCTCTGAAATAAAAATTAGGAGACTAATGGGACTCCGGGTTTCTCAACAGACCGGAGCCTCGTGGGTTTATTGCACACAATTTAGTGATAGTCATACCTTTCATGGGGTGCAAAAGTGCTTTTTTTTTTTTTTTAATAACAGCTACAGAAAATCAATAGATTTCATGGGTTCAATTAATCCCTGCAGCTGCTGTGCCAGAGTCAGAAGGAAACAAAGAAATCTTCCCATTCCAAGCTTCAGGCCTAAGCTGTTGTATGGAGAGGAGGATGGTCCTTGAGTACCTTGAATTGTGGTTCCCCTGAAAGCAGGTTTTCCTGAAATCTGCCATTTTTAGGGTAAACCTTTGCAGTTAAAGAGCACTAGACTATGTTCTGAAATAACAGTCAGGTGGTTATTTATATTTAAATATAAATATAAGTCCCTTAGATACAAAGACACGAGGATTTAAGGTTTGGATAATGGATCAAGATCTTTGGGGCAGCCCATTCTTGCTGAATTCCATGGCAGTCTGCGTTAGAAGGTTTATCTACTGCTGGTACTGATTCTGAAGTAATTAGAGGAATGTTAACTACTTGAAAATCCATTTTCAGATTATTTCCCTAAGGTGCTGTCTGTTGTGGCAGTGGATACTTGGCACGAAGTTGGAGAGCCCTTGCAGGCAACTTTCCAGTTGCACATCATGCTTCGTGTCTTCTGGAGGGACAGCTATGTCTGTTGTTTGATTCCAGATTAACCCCTGTCATCTGCATGATGGAAACCTGCAAGATACCTCTTATTTATGAAATATTTCCCATGTCCAAAGCCTGACTCAGCTTTGACAACCAACTGCTTTGACAGGGCCTGGCACCTCCAGCTCTGACCTGTGCGCACAGGGGACCTCACTGAGCTGTGTGACATGCAGCCTACATCTCCTCCAGGAAAAAGGTTAATGCTTTAGTTCCCCCTCTAAATAGCCAGTTTGGGTCCTGTAAAGGACCTATAAAGCTGGTTTTGACTAATTACTCTGTGGTAAAAGCAGTGACCTCAAGTAGATCGCTGTCCTTTATTGCTGCCAGATTTTATTCCAAGGCAGTTTTCCTGGTGTAAATAGATGCCTTTTCACATCACAGACAAACTAACAGCCTTTGCCTTTCCAACTCTCATGTGGAATTTTTTGCCAGTGGCAAACCTGAGCTAAATTTGGGATGTTGATCGAGTGATTCACCTTTTGCACAGCCCAGAACAGCTGCCTTGTGACAATGTCACTTCCCAAACAAAGCAATTTCCACTAAAAGCACACAGCACGCCGTGAGGATGTGAGGACAAGGGACACACCGATTTGCTGTGATGGCCAGACGGACAGTGACAGCCCTCAGGCCAGTGCCATGGTCCTCAATGAGTGGCTTAGAGCCCTCAAGGCAGAGGGAGCATCCTTTTGGCAGACTCAGGAGAGAGTTTTTTTGGCAATAGAATTCCAGAACAGTTTGGGTTGGAAGGGATGTTAAAGATCATCCCATTCCAAGCCCCTGCCATGGGCAGGGACACCTTCCACTACCCCAGGTTACTCCAAGCCCCATCCAACCTGGCCTTGAGCACTTCCAGAATGGGAACACCCATAACTTCTCTGGGCAACCCCTGCCAGAGCCTCACCACCCTCACATATCTATCATATGTCTTCCATTATATCTAACCTAAATTTCCCCTCTTTTAGTTGGAACCCATTCCCCCTCATCCTGTGGCTACGCTGCCTGATGAACAATCCCTCTCTGGCTTCCCTGGAGCCCCTCCAGAAGGTTCTCTTCTCCAGGCAGAACAGCCCCAACTTTCTCAGCCTGAAGGGAAATCGTTCCACTCTACTCCAACAATAAAAAGAGAGCGGGAAAGGCCAATACCAAGATCTCTGATCTTCTGGCACATGACAAGCTGGTTTTACATCCTATATTATCCGTGGGCAGATGCCACAGCACTCGTGTGCCCACTGAAGGAGGACTGGGAGCGTTTCCTCCTGTTGGAGTGCGCATCAGTTTGTATTTTCCAACACGACGACCATGGCTGCCAAACCCGATAATGAAAAATTGAAAGTCAAATAACCCCTATTAGTCTGTCAAAGGTTGATGGAGCTGGTATTCTATTTTCCCATTGTGAACAACTCCCATTGTTAAGAGCTGACAGGCAAATCTCCGCAGAAATATGGACTCTTTGTGAGAGCTATTTATAGTAACGTATGACAATGCAGTGCTGGAATATGCATACTGAAGCACTGCCCGGGATATAGAACAGCCCCCTGGTACATCTCCTGGATTGTAAGGAAAAATTCCATTAAGATAAGAACATTTGAGAGATCTAAACAGCCGAGATCTGGAGAAGTGGGGAGGAATGATTTGGGGGTTGTTATGGCACAGCACAACAGCCTAAGGATGTACAACGGCCTTTCAGGCATGAGTAGAGAGCACATTTATCAACAGCACAGGAGCAAAAAAAAAATGGCAGGTTTGTGTTTATCTTGCTCCGCTTTGCTTTTTTGGTGGGTTTGTTTGTTTTGCAATCAGTTAAAAAGCAAACCAAGGAATAAAAAGCATGGATCCCAGAAGAAGAGGATGATCAATAGGGAAGCACAACAGGATGGATGGCTGCAGGAGGGATTCAGAGGTGCTCTCTGACAAATACGGAATATTCTGTAGGACTGGGTACCTGTTAGGGACATGGACACAGAAGCAGATCCAGGCTTTGCAGCAGCATCAATAAAGTCAGGACAAAGCCTGAAGATGAGAATCCAAGGAATGATTTCAGCAGTTTCTGAAGGACCGGATGACACATTGGGAAGACACAAACACAGAGTGCAAAAGCAGGATAAAAGAGCCAAGTTGGCTGAGCCTATACTAGTATGATTTAGCCTTGTGCAGATGGCTTTTTCCTCCTCCTTGGATGCTAAAATTAATTTTGGAGAGGCAGAGTGGAGCCCTGAGCATCACCCAGTCCCCTCCACAGCACACCTTTCTCTTTGGGCACCTGGTCCTGTCCAAGCCCAAAGAGCAGCTGCTGCTGCTTTTACCAGATGTGTTCTGATGCACATGGCTTTGAAAAGAGGGGGAAAGCAAAGGAAGGGGAAAAGAAGTGGAAGGGAAAGGGAAGACAAAAGAAAAAGTGATACCAGGACAGTTATTTTTTGTGACAGTGTTTGCTGCATGTGTTTGATGCTCCTGCACATTGATATCCTCTGCTATGCCATGTCTGCATTAGCCACAGCCCAGAAAGGCAAAGCAAGGCAGCAGTTCTGGCACTCAGGAAACCAGATTTCTGAATTTTTCACTCCTACTTCCCATTATTAACTCTAAAACACTTCAGTGCTTCATACTGTGAGGAGCTGGTAAACAGAAGCATTTTGATGTGATGGCAGAAGGTACAAACATAACACTGTGTGCCTTGCAGATCGGGGCTCAGCGCTGCTGTCCTGGCTCTGGGGGATTCTCCTCACTGTCCTCACTGCTGCCACATGGCCTGGATGCTTTTAAACCCTATGCTGTGTCAGTGAGAAGAGTAAAAGCCAGAGTGAAGAGGACAAAAACTCCTCAAAGATGGGTCAGTGTGTGGTAACGGGGCAGACAGTGGAAATGCAGCCAGGTTCCTCCTTCCCCTAACCCAGCACCAGTTGTACAAAGCTTCTGCAGTTTCCATTCACTTGCCTGATAGAAAACTTCTGAGCATACAGATAACACACTTGTAGGCATCAAATAGTTATCTAGCCTGCTAGATACTATTATTGTGTACAGATAAGATACAACACACACACGTATAAAGGAAGGAGGCTAAGACTGATAAAACTCCACAAGCACAGAGGGCAGCTTAAGACTCACCAACCTCGTTACCAGCTCTTTCAACTTCTAAAAAAACCCCAAAAAACACCAAAACAACGGGAAGAAATCTATAAAATCCTTGAACAGTTACAGCAAGGTCACCAAATTCCACCCAAACCACCAGTGCCTTCTGCACTTCTTGCAGTCACGAGATTGTTTTAGCTCCAATCTCACAGTTAGATATTTTCTTCCCTTTCTTGCCTGATTTTCCAGTTATCAAAAGAATAGTGTGTATATAGGAGGCAATCTGCGTGGTGTGGGGTTCACATTTATGGCATATGATCCTTCACACAATAGCCAGCCACTTTTTCAAGAGAATAGAAGGTGAATATTAATGTCTCTTAAACCACACACAAGTGCTAATGAAGCCCCTTTGGAGGGGAAGAAAGAAAAAAAGAGAAAGAAGAACGAAAATAGTGCATTTAAGTGATGGCTGTGAGTTATATTGGCTCTAAAAAACACCTTGTCTCTGCCAATAAACAATTTTGGTTTTCAAATGGGGCAGGTGTTTCAGTATGTTAAAAGATTTTCAAAACAACTTTTCTCCAGGAGATTAATTTGTTCTTACTTTCCCATTAGAAGCTGCCTTGTGACCATCCCCCTGGACTATTAAGATGGTGACATATTCAGGAACTATGTATTTTTTTAAAAGAAAAAAGTAGAAAAATAGTTTTGCATCAGATCTGCACTGCCCAACCATATTTGACAACTAATTGGCTCCAACACTCAAAGGAAACAACGTATATATGATTTAAAATAATTAAAATCTTAAACAGTGTGATTTCAGGGGCAAAGCCAGTCTTAAAGCAAGGATTTCCATTCTAATCCTGGATGAATAATTAGCTGATTCAGACATGTATTTATGGGGACAATAGTGTTCCACTGGGCAGAAAGACACTCCAATAATGACAAGTGAATTAAAGAGCCCACGTTCCTGATGTGAGGTGGTGACAACTGATGCCTGTGTTGTCATGTCAGAGAGTAGGTTTGCTATTATTTGGGCCCCTGGAAGCCTTCAGGAAGCCTTTACGCTCCTGAGGAGTCAGATGGTGGAATTATATTTGATTAAGGGTGCTCAAAATATTTTGTGTGCTCGTGTAGTGCCTTTATCACGAGAAAGGAAGGAAAGGATGGGAAGGCGGGAGCTGAACTTGCTGTGAGACATCACCTTCCACAGCTATGGCAGAGGCAGGGCATTAAAAAAAAAGCAAATTAATAGTAATTCCCCATCAGACAATCCTTTGAAAAGCCTGCCTCCAGACCAGCAACCCCTCTGGGAAGCGCAGCTGCAATGTACGGGCACTGGACATTACTCCAAAGGACAAACATCAACACTTGGTCCTAAAACTGTTTCTCAAGGCTTTCAGAACACAGAAACACAGTATAATTTGGGTTTATTCAGGTGCTAACCTGCCAAACTTGCAAGCCGTGAAGAGGAGAGAACACTTAAAAGTCTCTGTGTGGAGTGAAAAATTACTGGTTTAGTTCCCTAAGTACATTAAATAAGAGAGTTCTGACTTTGAATCAATAGGAAAGCTCAAAAAGTTAAATACAGAACACAACAGATTATGCAGAAAATGATCCTTGAAAATTTTTGCACTTAGCAATACTGGAAGATTTTATCTTCTCTAAGACTGGACGTCTTAGATCATGAAATGTCAATATTTTGGTCTATTACTGCATTTTATGTTGCAGTACCGAGCCCATAAATGTGACATGGGGGTCTGTGAGTAGCTGCACGGGGGGTGGCAATAAAAAATATACAGCAGGGCACTGGGTCTTCAGTAAGAAGGAAAGTTGTTGTTCTTTACAGAAATCTCAGGAGATTAAGCAATGGGAAAGTGTGTCAGACAGCAAGATTTCACGGTCCAGAAACTCAAAAATAAGATAAAACTCCAAAATCGAATTACCACTCCTGCCAATAAGCTATTACTGTGCAGTTATTAAATACACACAGACATTCCCATGACCACGTTGCACTGTAAATCACACTTACAGACAGTTCATTTAATGAACAGTGTTTGAGTAGACAATCTGTTTTGGATTACATTAAATATATAACTCCACTCACTAAGAAATGCATTCACACTTAAACTTTGTTGCAATCCTCACTGTAAAAAAAGGGCAGAGGAGAAGAATAAGTCATTGCCAAGTGGCATATTTTAGGTTTAAAAAGCAGCAAGTGGGAACCAAAGCTTAATTTAATTTAATAATTTACCTTTAAAGAATTTATCCTGTCAAGCTGGATGATAGCCCAGAAGAGAAATACATAGAATTTTGCCTGAAGTTTTTAGTAATTAAAATATTACACCGTTGATTTAATTTACTTGCGTTACAGCAAATGTTTCTGCCTTTAAATTCACTTTGAGGACGTAAACATTAGATACAGTCCCCTTCTGGCTGCTCCTGTGTCACAGCCAGTGCCGGGTACTCAGCTGGGTCCCGCCTCAACCCTGAGCACCCCACAGAGCCAGCACCTTCCTGGGCTCTTTCCCTCCCCCTTGGCACTCCCAGGCTCTGGGGCTGCACCTCCCCATGTGCCTGGCAGCGATTGCTGATGATGCCTGACCCAGATATGGTGCCATCCCAGTTCCCTGTTTTGCAGTGGATCTCAGCCACCCTCTCCCAGGGGCACCGGCAGCCGGATGGGCGCAGAACCCGCCGCGACAGGACGAGAACACAGGAAAAGGGGGTGAGCTGTGCCACATCTGCACTGTGCCAGAGGTGACACCCCATGGAAATGGGGTAACTGGAGCTGTAATGTGCATTCCATAAGCAGAGGAGATTTAAAGGCGATACACATCTCATGCTGCAGGGGTTTAGCTAGACTCCATTAGGATTTAGGTGCAGATTCAGCTGTAGAAGAAGACGGTGTGTTATCAGGGATCTGCTGCCTGGAGGCTTTCTTGCATTTTCCTTGCAAGCACCTGGTGGCCCCTCAGCCCTCATCTGCAACAGCAATTTTTAAATCCCACACTAATGTGCAATAAGGCTGTTCTGATTGAGATGGCACAGGCCCGGCTCTGGCCAGGAGATGAAGGTCACCAGCCCTGTCCCTACGAATCAGGTGCATGGACAGTCCCACACAGCCCCAGAGCTATCAAGGACACCACTTCTGGGCCTGATAAATCAAGTTAAAGAGCATCTCCAAATGCTCAGCCAGATGGATCACTTGAATGGTTAAACACTCTAATACATCTTTTTGAGAAAAGATATTGGCTTGTGCAATGAAACAGATAATTGACTATTCCATGGAAACTGTTAGGGCTTTACCTCTGGGATCGGCAGGAACCCATCTCTCTTACTACACAGGAAAGCTGGCAAGTCTTTGGGCTTGATTTTATTCTCCCTTCCTTCCAGGAGGAAGATTTGGAACAGAAACCAAACCCAAGCTGGTCTTCCCACATCAACCCCCCGCCAATGTACTGCAATGATCGGTGGCTGAGTGTGAGCGCAGCAGCCACGGCAGTCAATGCCACACCAGGCAATTCCAAAATAGCCATGGATACAGGATAACCTGTCCTTAGACCAGGTGGGTCAGATGGAAGGGAGCTCTTCAAACTCCCCCCATCAATCTCAGCAAACCTTCTCTCGCCCCGTCAACAACACAAACCCAGGCATTTCTCTCTGATCAGCAGCTACAGTGATGGAAATGGAAAATCCCCTCTTTTCTCCTGTGGTAGAAGTGGGTGAGAGGAGAATGTGTCACCCCCACCCTTCTCTGGCTCTTCCCTCTTCCAAACACAACATCAGCTTCACAATTTATAAAATTGCAGATTTTTTTTTTTCTTTAATACAAAAGGTGAATGAAATCTGGGTTGTGGAGCTGTAATTCCAGGCAGAGCTCCACCAAATGTACAGGCCTCTTAGTGCTTTATTCCTGTGGTTCCTCAGGACACGAGCTCCTTGATGGAATTACAGTGCTGTCATTCAACTTGCTTGTTATTTGTTCTGTATGTAAATAAAGGGAATGCATTTAAAGGACTGCACTAATGTATTCAAATATTTGTAGATAATCCACTGTAAATCTCCAGACTGGAGGGTTTTGCATAAATGCTTGAATCTGTAACAGCTAGGAGGGAATTCCAACTCCCTGATCGAGTAAATTACACCAAAAAATAGCAGGATGATTAGACCAAGCACATTAATATTCACAATAAGTTTGGTCTGTCAACATGTAGATTGAATTCAAGGATTGCATCCCTCTCAATATTTGTATGGCAGGAGAAGCCAGCCACAATCAGAGTATAATGGTATCATTAACACACATCATTTCATCGCCACAGAGCACCCCAAAACATAAGCAACTGGGCTGCTTATTGTATTTACTTGTAGTTTTCATACAAGTTTTGAATGACAGCAGAGAATTTTTACTGTCCAAACATTCCTTCTCTCCACATTTTGGTAAGTTAGAGAGGTTCTGACAGCCCTGTGTCATTTGGATCTTCCACAAATCGCTTCTACATTTGTCTACCCAGAAAAGACCCATCTCCATCAGTAAGGTGTTAATAATATATACACGTATTATTAACTGAACTTATTTTCATTTCTTGCCCTGGAGTCATCATTAGCGAAGATTAAACATGCATAAATCAGTCTCTCCTAAATTAGTGAACATCAGCAAATGTCACCTTGTTGAAACGGAAATTTATTTATTTATTTGCCTGTTTATTTATTTATTTTCCTGAAAATTTGGAGGGTGCTGAAAGACAGATACAATTATTCCACCATCCACCACTTACTTACCAGCCAGGCCACTGGGCTGTATCCAGTGGCTGGCCCCATTAAGTCCCTCACTATCTCTAAACCAGGGGAAATTTGGCCTTATGACTTTTGGCCACATGTCTTATACACCTTAATTTTACTAAAAAACCCTGTGTGGTTTGGAAATCTTATGTGGAGAGGACCAAATTATGTCCTCAGCTTCTTATATACTGTCCTGTGCCAATCATTGGAAGTCATACACGTATAATAGAGAGGAGATCAGATGTCAATATTGCAAATAAAAACTAATTAAGAGCGAATGGTTTAACGACAGAAGCTCATATTTCAGCATTGTCAGTTCCTGCTATTTTATCATGAGTCTCTTGGAGTTTATTTAAAAGTCTTTCTCCTGAAATAAGGTGATTACATGAGAATCACACTGTCATTAACCAGGAGTAATTTCCCAGCCTTTCAGTTGCAAAGAAAAGCTTAAAGACCTTAGCTAAGTACACCTTCAAGGCTCAGAAATGAAAACATTCAACATTTATTAATCTCACTAATTTTTGAGGGCCTGCTCACATTATTCAATGTTCGAGGTTGGCTACACTGAGATAGCAAATGTACCGGAGTCGTCCCAAATACCAGGAGGCTCTTTGTCCTTTCAAGGAGGGGAACGCTGGTGCTGTTTATTCATTGCTGCTAAGTTTAGCACAGCTCCAGGCATGAAGTATTAAAAAATGTACTTATGTTGATTTGCATTTCTGCTAATTATTTCCACAGAGCTGTCACCTCCAATGCTGCCAGACAGAATTAGCTCCTCTAAAAGGGCACTGGATGGACAGGCGTGGTGGGGTCAGATCTGAGGCAAACAGAATTGTTCTGTGCACCCTACCTCAGGGAAAAAATATGGGAATTCAACGTTATTCCAGCTTACAGTTGCCTAAATGAGTAATGCACATGTTGGGCTAATCTAGTGGTAGAAGTGCACACATCCATCCATTCCCTGTATTGCACCTGAAGCATCTTGCTTCATCTTTTATACATCTTCTTGCTGACCTAGTGTTTTCCTACGAACCGAGAATTAAGTGAGGTAGGTTCTGAAAGCCCTTCAGCTGCCTGACAGCTCAGACTTCATCACCAGTTAGGCACACAAATCATGGACTCACAGAAACACAGAATGGCCTGGGTTGGAAGGGACATTAAAACTCATCTCATTCCAATCCCCCTGCCATGGACAGGGACACCTTCCGCTAGCCCCGGATGCTCACAGCTTTATCCAACCTGACCCTGGACACTTCCAGGGATGGAGCAGCCACAGCTTCTCTGGGCAGCCTGTGCCAGGGCCTCACCACTCTCACAGCAAAGAATTTTTTCCTGTTATCTAATCTAAACTGACTGTCAATTTGAAGCCATTCCCCCCTTGTCCTGTCACTCCATGCTCTTGTAAAGAGTCCCTTTCCACTTTTCTGTAAGCTCCCTTTAGGTTCTTGAAGGTCACAATTAGATGTTTCTGCAAAGTCCATGTGTAAGGGGACAGGGAAGACATTTCCCCTTTTGCAGCCACCTGCTAACTCCCATTTTTTTTCCACTGAGATCAGCATCAACAACACACTTTCCTCTTTAGGGACCTTGGTGGTTTCTTCATGGCAGCTGCCTGGACCCACAGAAACCATCAGTGGCACTAGCAGAGTTACCCTGTTCCCTACCACCAGTGAGAGGGTGGCACAGCGAGGAAGCTCTAGAGACACTTTGGCTAAAGGTGGATCTGCTTCACCAAGAGTCTGGGCTTGCTCTTATCTCAGCACTGTAACTTGGGGCTGTCCATGTAATGAAATGAGCTCTAAAATCTCTGACTTCCCTTCTTTTACACTGATGATAAAAGTCAGCACATTCCGTGCTATGCTGACAGAGGGAATTAATCCTGACAGCCTCACATGCTTTGTAAAGTTGATGCAGAACAGAAATACTGCAAAATTCACCAATAGCAAACTCAAAATATCTTCTTAAAAATAATACCTAGACGTTAATTATTTCTATAAAGTTTGAGAGAAGCACCCCGGGATATACCACTGAATCACCCCAGAACTGGAACTAAAAGCAGCTTTGTTTTTGAACGTCTCAATCCTCTTTCCCAGTCAGCACTGCTAAAAACATTTGCTGTAGACCCAGGAAATACTGTTCCCATTAACAGCTTGACAGTATCCTGTGAACATGTGCACACAAGCAGATTTTTTTGTGTACTATTACCCTTGAGTGCCAGTTGAGAGAACACGCCTACATACCAAGTCTTGGATAAACAAACACAGGGGTGTAACACAGAATATAAAAAACGAGAGTAGTTCATGTTGCTCCCCATTCCATACTGGGATCTGGGGCTGTGATAAGGCAGTCTCCTCTCAGTCTCATCCAGAGCCCTTCTACCCACAGAAACGATTAAAAATTAACTAGGCGAGGAAGACAGATTGACTTTATCGGGTACTGCTGAGATCAGATTAACATTCCACTGACACATGGGAGTTCAAAGTTCAGGTTCCTGCATTATTGAAAGTTTAATTTTTAATCTTTCTTTAATAGTTAAGGTCTAGATGAGTGCCCTAAATAGGTCCTGCCCCAGTATGAAGGACTCTCAGAACATAAACCTTTAAAGCATTGATGATGGGAATCTGATGTTCTCCAAAGGAAGCAGCCTCTTGTCTGCTGAACTAGAGGGACTCCTGGAATTAATCAAGTCTCCATTGCTCTTGTTTTGACTAAACATACCATCCTGCTCCAAAGGATGAATGCAGTGGTGAAAGAAAAGGAGGGAATCCTCAAGAGACTGTGGTGACTCTCCTGTTCATACCTGACGGCCAATGCTGCCTCCAAGGACCAGCTGTCAAAGCACCTGTACCTGACCACAGCTCAAAGTTCGAGTGCACCGGTGGGCACAGGAGCACCTCTCTATGGAGACAGGCTGGGAGAGCTGGGGTTGTTTAGCCTGGAGAAGAGGAAGCTTCAGAGAGACCTTAGGGTCCCTTCCAGTGAGTGAATGGGCTACTGGAGAGCTGGAGAGGGGTTTTGGACCAGGGCATGGAGACACAGGGCAAGGGAGAATTGCTTTAAATGGACAGAGGGCAGGGTTAGATTAGAGAGTCAGAAGAAATTCTTCCCTGAGAGGGTTGCCCAGAAAAGCTGTGGCTGTCCCTGGATCCCTGGAAGTGTCCAAGGCCAGGCTGAACGGCACTTGGAGCAACCTGGTCTAGCAAAAGGTGCCCCTGTCCATGGCAGGGGGATGGAATGAGATCAGCTTTAAGGCCTCTTCCAACCCAAACCATTCCAGGAATCTGTGATAAAGTCAGCAAGTATTTGTGACCTGCACATGCTTTTACCAACACTGTTGTGTCCAACCCCTCACTTCAGAAAACTGACCCAGGCAGCAGAAGACACGCACTCTTAAAAACTTGGGATGTTCCACATTTCTGCTGCTGTCTAGTTGTCTGCCTTTAGTGCACTTATTAGGGCTGCTAAGAGTTACTTAGCCTAACATCAGCAAATACTTAGCAACAAATGTTTTACACATGACAAATCCTTTGCCTCTGGCCTTTTTAGAAGTTCACAATTTTTCTCACGCAACAGAACCTTGGTTAGACTCTCACATCAGCGGCTACAAAGGTTACAGGAGAAATAAGGGACTTTGTCTCCCACTCAGCCTCACTATCCTTTTGAAACCAAATTGATTGCTCTTGGGTGTAGGTGGGGGACATTCCATACCTACACATACGGAGAGCAGATTCTATGTGTTGAACATGTCTGTGAGGTAATATTTCAACTGAATCTACTGTCTGTCACATCTGGTATTTTGAATAATCGGTTAAGTGAACCGTAAATTAAATTAAGCCAAGACAGTGTCATAAACCTAAAGTGCATTTTCCAAGGTTCTCCCATATGAAAAGGGAGTTGGCTTAGAAGGCTTTAACATCCTGACTCTGAGACCCTTAACTGGAAATAAATCAACAGCCTATGTGCTTGTGCCCATGGAACAGCCCCCCAGAGTGGATTAAAAATAAATACTTGTGAGAAAGGAAAGTGACAACACAGATGGGTTTTCCTTCATAGACACCTGCCACAAATGAAGGGCTTCTCATGGTGACAGCCGGAGTAAGAGGCTAAACTAGGAATATTAGGGGAGACTCTGTCCCAGTGGTGCTTCCTTTGCTGCCCTGGCCATGCCAGGTTGGCTCAGAAGGAGCAGGAGATGCCAGTTGCCCTCTCCAGCTCTGGTGGCAAAGAAGCTGCGGGAAACATGAGGTTCTTTTATCCATCTGACAGGGATGAGAAAGTCTGGTCTGCTGAGCAGGGGCTCTGGATGTACCCCAACATTCGCACCCATCTCCTGGGGCTGTTGGCTGAATCACTCCAGTTTCAACCAAAAGAACGACCTCACAGTGAGGAAACATAAAGCAGCAGCTGATTTGTGAGCTTGTCCTTGGGAATGCTCTACACAGCCTTGTAAATGCAAGAATCATACTGGTTTCAGCCAAAGGATTGTCTTTTCATGCACCTCCAACATCACTAGCACCACGTTTCACCAATAAAGGGCTAATGAACCACAGCAGTTGTTCATATGTTTTCTTACTCCTTCTCCAAAATGTCACAATAAATCTATATTGCTGGATAACAGCAAGCAGATGGATATCGTAGCTTGTAATTTGGCATAGGTATTCTCAATCAAGGCAAAGATTAATTCTCCCCCATGATAACCAGCTTTTTCATTTGTTAGAAGTCCATTATCATTTTCTAAAAGGTATTTTTCTCAGGACAAGGGTAAAACCAGCTCTCTTTGTTCTATTGCTTTATTCATTGCGGGGAAATTGGGGATGGATTTCTGGAGACAAGGTGAGTTAACCACAGAAAATGACAAATCTTCAAATAAACATAAAAACAATAGCAAAAAAAAAAAAAATCCTAGATACATTCTTTGATGGAGTACACGGATTCATGGAATGTATCTCCTGTTGTTCTGTGAGCAGCCCAGGAATACTTTTGGCTGGCTTTGTCAGGATTAGTATTTCCTCAATGAGACTGAAAAATACAGACCAAAAAAAAAAATCAAAACAAATGAAAAAACTATTTCCTGAGATACACTATCTTGCAATAGAATAAAGGACAAAATGTGTCCTTTATCCTAAAACCTTCAAACTAAACAACAGAACAGAAAAACAATATGGGTTTTGCCAGCTGGGCAAAAATAAAATGGGGATACAATGCCAGTCCCCTCATGACATGGAAAGGCCTAAAATTTGTAAGTGAATGCAAACCCTGGCAAATAAAGCAAGCTTCAGTCCTGACTTCCAGACCCTGCCTTGTCCGTGGTCCTGCTGGAGATGTGTAGCAACTCAGGGAGGAAAATTTACGTTTCCTCACCCTTCTTGCTCTGATTTGAGGATTTCATTAAATGCTCCTAAAAACATCCCCTTAAGGTATTTGTTACCCTAGAATTTTGTTTGCTAATGAGCTTCTAATTGTGACATAGCAAGTTCATCAACTATTGTACTTTAATAAAACAAAGAGATACTGCAGCTAATTATTTGTTAAACTCATTATCAGAGCGCTGCTACTGCGGGGCTTTGTAGCTGTTTGAATTTTCCAGCTGACACTGCTGCAGGACATGGGCTGAGGGCTCAAGCAGAGGTCTCTGCCAGACCTCCCTGGGCAGTCACAGATGTTGAAGGTGGGTACATGCAAAGTGTCACACTGAAATGGGAGGAGAACAAAATGTGGACACGTCCTTGTTCTTCCTGCTGCTCTGGAAATGACAATCCCTGGCAGAGGAAGAACGTACATTGCTGGTCCCAACGAGGGTCAGCAGTGCCTGTCCAAAGTGACTATAGACATCATGGAACCACAGACTGCTTTGGGTTGGGAGTAACCTTCAAGGTCATCAAGTTCCATCTCCCTGTCATGGGCAGGGACACCTTCCACTAGCCCAGGTTGCTCAAGACTTTACCCAATCTGGCCTTGGACACTCCCAGGGATGGGGCAGCCACAGTTTCTCTGGGCAACCTGTGCCAGGGCCTGCCTACCCTCACAGGGGAGATTTTATTCCCAATCTCTAATCTAACCCTGCCCTCTCTCAGTGTGAAGCCATTTCCCCTTGTCTTGTCACTACATGCCCTTGTGAAAAGACCCTCTCTGGTGTTCTTGTTGCCACAATTTTTTTCCCTAGTTGAAAAGGCAGTTTTGGATCAAATTTACCCATAAATACCTTTTAAGGAAAATAAAGTCAGACAATATCTTCCAAAAAGCCTAAGACTTACCCAGCCCAAGGCTGTCAATATTAATTTGGGTTAGGTCTGCTTTTAAAACCTTTAAGTGATAAAACAGCAGTGATGAGAGGGGCTTTGGAGTTCCTACTTTTCTTACTGCCACCAGTGGGGCATCTCAGAGCAACCCTGGACAATCACTGGAGTCCAGGGAAACCATTGCACTGATCCTTGTGGGCACTGGGTGGGATCAGTACAGGTAATCGACAAATTTTCACTCTCTGCACACTAAAGAACAATATATTAGTAGAAAATTAATAGCTCAGTTAGTTATTGATTAACAGAAATGCTACAGTGCTCTTACAATTTCAAATTGCTCCTGATTAATGGAAGAGGCAATGGAATTTAAACAGTGATCTCATTGTGTTGGAAGCATCATGGGCAGAGCAGAGCAGGGGCAGGTAGGTGACCATAGCAGAGACTACACTTTGCCTTGGGAATATTATCCAAGCCTGACTAAACAGGGAACGTGAACTGGAAAATACATTTTGATATTAATCCTGGGGTTAAAACACTGTAGGGTTTGTATTTCCTTAAAACATTTTAGAGGATTGTATTTCCTTAATCTGTTGGGTGAATGTTTTGTTCTCTTTTCTGCCTTACTCTTACTGCAGGAGCTCAGGGGTCTGGTGTGAGCCTCTCTAACTGGGAAGGCTCCATCCCAAAACCATCCTTACACCGTGGTGGGTAATAGTTGCTCCTGTCCGTTCCCACCTTTTCTTTCCACTCCCTGCTCAAGTGTGTCAAGGTTAAGGAATAATGAATAATCAATAAGGCCACATCTCCACCAGAGAAATTAAATGTTCTGGCCTGAACACATGAGAACTGAAAAAGACTTAAGTGCAGTTTTGTGTCATCCACTCCAGCTTTGCTCATGCGAGCTGTGAGTCAGCATCCTCTTAAAATGCTGCAAGTGCAGTGTCCTCTGAGAACAAGTCCTGCAATTCTTCCCACAGCCCTTGGGAACACAGACCCCTGGGAAGAGTCAGAAGCCAGAACTGAAGTGGCAGGAACAAACCTACTGACACCACTCAAGTGCTTGCCCAGCAATGGCAACCCTTAAAACAGTGTAAATTGCATCAGCAAGTGACTTTCAAAGAATGTCTGTGTGCAGAGAAGCCAACCAGAGCACCTTCCAACACTGACATTAGTGTTGGATATATACATATAGTTAGATATATACATGTTTACATATGTTCTATATATAGAACAAATAAACCACTAAAACTACCTATTTGGAAAAAGGGAGAATTGTATTTGCAAAATTTTAGATTAAAATGTCTTGGAAAGAGGGGCCATGTTTCCAGTTCCACCACTGAGCAGCTCTGGATGTGAACAGAGTCTTTGCTCACTGAGGAACATGTAACACAAATCTGCCATGCAGTGAGGCAAAGGGATTGAAAAATAACTTGTGGATCTCCAAGGCAAAACTATTCTATTACAAAATCACATTGCTATGCAGTACTCCTTCTCCTGCCTATTTAGGCTGAATGTGAATGCAGGCTACTATAATCCTGTATTATAAAGAAAACACCAAAAAAAAAAAAAACCAACCAAAAAGACATACTAACCTCTACTAGAGATATAATCAAAACAGGTTTTATTGATTTGCAGGAAGTACTTTGCCATGTGTATCACAAATAGTTATTCATTTATACTTAAAAAAATAATAACCCTACTCTATTTGATAGTTGGCAGTACTGAATTAACAATTTTAGCAAATCAGAAGGAAGTTAATGTCATACTCAATTTGCTTTACATCTTCAAAGTCACCTACGGCATTTTACAAGGCAGGTAATATTATCACAGCTGGACAACCTGGTAATCTTTTGAGCTCTTTTTCCCTTTCAAAATAAATGTTACAGATTTGCCATGATACTGCTAAAATAGCTGTTAATTTACTTCAAAAGATAAAACAGGTGAATTAACAGAGCCTTGAGCTCCATCAGACTGAACAGGAACGCCAGCAGGGCACCACACAAATGGGAGATCCAGGGCTGCAGATGGACCAGCCACGAGAACCTCCTGCCACTACTGCCCATCTCAGGAGAGGTCTGGATCTAACTCCTCCACCCCTGGCTTCTTGTTTGTCCTTTGATCCAGGGCTGTGGGATTTGCAGAAGATGGCAGATGCTCCACAAGAGCAAACTTGCTATTTGAAAATATCAGGTTGGCTCTTTGAGGCCGAAACTGAAAGGTAACAAGGACCCCACTGAACTATATTCCTCTCTTCAGTCTGTGTTCACACTCTGGAAAACACTTGGAAAGCTTAATAGGCTCAAAACACTGAGACTAGGAAAGATTCAGCTGTAATTAGCATCCAGTTCAAAATAGCAATTTTAACCTTTCTTCTCTGGGGGACAGCTCCTGTGGAGTTTAACCAGTATCTGACCTCCTGGAAAAAGCACAGCTGTGCCTATAAATTAAGTTCAGTTTAAAAGCTCAAGAGGGACGTACCTGCAGAAACCACTGTCAGCTCGCTCTGTGCCCAAGGAGCCAAATGCTTGATTTAAACCAGTGAGACCAAACTGTGTCTTTTCTACAGAGGACAGGTGCTGGATTCAGCTGGGCTTCTTCCTAACTGAAAAATCTGCAGCCACGAAGTGCCTGAGCAACACCCACCAGACCTGCCCAGCTGGGTGGTACCCAGCACCTGCAGCACCTCAAGCTCCCCATTACCCCAGTGATGCTTTCTTATGGGCACCAGGTAAAAAATTACTAATGTATTCCACAGAAAAATATCTGAAAGGGTATGATGATCCTGATTATCCCTATGTTGCCTTCCAGCCCCGTTCAGGACATCTCAAAGTCAGCAGGCACAAAATTTGACATCCTAGGCACTTGCCATCAGTGCTGCAAGGGGCAAGCCCCAGTGTTGCTGTGTAAGGACCTGGTATAGGAAATCACTTGTAAGTTCATGGTAGTAATTTGATTTTAATGAGCTTTTTATTGTCTGACCATGTTTCCTGCCTAACTTTTAGCAATTGTGAAATATTATAGCCAAGGCACACTGACTGTGCAAGAACCCAGTGTAAATACCTGGTGGATACTGAAGGGTCTCTCCACTAATTTTCTGCATAGAGTAGTCAATGCTTACTCTTAGAGTTCCTTTAAATACATGTTACTCACAAGAACATTCTGCTCAGGTTCTTTCTTTAATTGCTATGGGATACTATTGCCTGCTCTTTAAATAGAACTTTAAAAATATATATAAAACTCATTTACAAACATTTACATATCAAAAAAGCCTAATCAAAACCTCCTTGATTTTCATGTCAAGTGCTATAGATGTTTTAGCAATCAGCAAGCTTATATAAAAAATGAAATCAAAACACATTTGTCTTCTTACATAAACTGTTATAGCAATATAACATAAAAAGTTAGAGATCTAAATAACAGTTGAATAGTGGGAGCTATAAAAGCTGGAATGATTGATTTCATAATGTTTTCAGGCATTATAAATAACCTTTAAGTGTTTCCATTGCTTTGATTTGCATAAACAATTAGCAATTCATTAAGTACGGATTAAAACGAAGTCAAGGCAATACCGGGGACCTGGGTCAGTCGATGCTGCTCCACCCTCAGCTCTCCAAAACAGCCCCTGCAGATTGGTTTGGGGTTGGGCAGCAAGGGTTTGGTACTGGGGGCTACAGGGGTGGCTTCTGTGAGAGGCTGTCAGAACCTTCCCCATGTCCCATGGAGCCATTGCCAGCCAGGATCAACCCACCACACAGAGTCACCAGGGCCAGCACTGGGTTCACATTGCAGGGTGATAAAACTGTCAAAATTCTGTCTAAACCAGTGCTGGAGGCCATGCCAGGCCCAAACAGTGTGGGACCTCCAGAGGAAATTCACAGGAACCTCCAAAGGAACTCAGAATCACAGAACGGAATCACAGGATCACTAAGGTTGGGAAGGGACTCCAAGGTCAAGTCCAACCACTAAAACTTCACGAGACCTCCACAGGGAATTCCCCCCAACATCCAAAGCATCTCCCACCCCAGCCAGGGTTGGAAGCTCCCCTTGGTGAGCACCCACTCAGCCTCACAAACACACACACGGCTTTTCCTACCCTTCCTGTAGGAAATGAAAGGCTTTTGCTGAGGGACAGCCGGGTCCACGAGCTCTGAGCTGCAGCCCCAGGTAGCAGTTATGGGGCATGAAAAGGGAGGATGGGAGCACAGGGGAAGGAATGAAGACAAGGGAAGATAATTGAAAGTACCAGTGCACTAGTTATGTTGCATATTTCTAATGTAATTAGTATTAATAAGCTGTCAGTCAGAAGATGTAGTTGTTAAAAGGCAGTTTCAGTGGGGGAAAATGATAATTGAACTCCTCCATGTATTTGTCTGTATTATTTATTCTGTTGTTTTTTTCGGTTCACTGCCACAGATGCGTGTTTAGCAGAAGGGAAATTGAAGAAGTAAACTGAGTTTTTTGTTTATTAACTAGAAAAAAAATAAATCTCCTCTATTGCTCTGACCAGTGCCAGCCATAGGAGGGAGGCTCAGGGAGATCAATGGGTCAGTTCTGCACTCAAACCACAATGTTTTCAAGATACAACTTTAAATAAATTCTGTTTTACTATATACACTTGTTCCTGTGGTACCCAGCATGGCACTGCTGCTCCTTATTCTCTACCAATGGGTAAAGACAGTGCAGATGCCCTGCAGGGTCCTGTCTCGTGGTTTTACACTGCAGTTCCTAAAGCTGCTCAAATCACGTGCACTGAATAACATATTCAATAATTTCCCTTTTTCTTTATTAATTTTTCAATTGTCTGTAAGCAGCTAACAGCATTCCCCAAAGCATCTGTAATGAGAAATTAGTCACTAAATATTTTATACAAATAAGTTATTTAGGCTGTATCTTGATCACAAGCAGTTTGCTGTGGATTCAAGTGGGACAGAATGATTTGGATCGGATTTGTGCTTCTGACTTGTAAAATTGGTCATACAAAGACAGCTTGCTTTCTCTGCTTTGCAAAGCAGCCCTCGTGACAACAGTTAGGCTATTCCAGGCTCCAGCATTCCCATGGCCAAGTTAAAGTCACATTAGCTGTGGTTGCTCTCAAGTATCTCCAGCACGTCACCTGCACCGTGAGCACCTCTGAGCTATGTGCAAATCCCACACCCATATTTAACGGTGGGGGAAGAGAAAGCAGAGTCAAACGTGACTTTGGCTGCGTGGAGGAGGTCTTGACCTGTGGAGAAACCCTGACTTTTATGCCCAGTGTGAAGAAAGTTTTCCTCTATGCTTTGACAAAGCAGCTTCACCCATGTTGATACAGATGAGATATAAAGAGGTTTCCTGCGATGAGGGTGGTGAGGCACTGGCACAAGTTGCCCAGAGATGTGGTGGAAGCCCCATCCCTGGAAACATTCAAGGTCTGGGATGAGGCTCTGAGCAACCTGATCTGATTGAAGATCATTGCTCATTGCAGAGGGTTGAACTAGATGGCCTTTAAAGGTCCCTCCCAACCCACCCCATTATGTAATTCCATGCACAGTCCCTCAGGTGCTCCTCCAGTACCCTCTCTGCCTCTCATCACTCCTTGCATCCCAATGGAGCAGTGGGAGTTAATGTTAACACCAGGAATTTCTCTTCTATGTGTCACATAAGTAAGAAATGCTGCTGCTTTTTTTGGTCACTTAAACCACCTGCTAAATTTAAGGAGTCTGTAAGTCACAAACCCTTGGCAGCTTGGCACAAAGGCTGGGAAATGCTAAAAGCACCACTCTTGACTACTGCAGCCAATTTTAAACTCTGACTTTGTAAATCCAGGATGAAGTAACTGAGGGTCTCGTTGGACTGTAATAGCTCCCGTCAGCTCATGTTATCAAAATGAAACATTCCTGAATGGGTACCATTCCAGGCAAGGGATACAGGATATTTTCTGACTCAGGCTACTAAAGGAAAAAATAGACCTTAGAGGTGTTAGGAAGAAAAATGGGAATTGAGACACTACCAGACTCCTGCTCCTTTGTCTGACATCCTGCCTTGTGTGGGATCACAGGGAAGCCAGGGTGTGGCTGCAGAGAGCCCAGACGTCTGGCCTGGACATGTCAGGGCTCTTCAGTGGCTTTATGTGCATAATTTCGATTGTTACAGATGAAGTTTTGTTTTGAAAATGTTGATTGATTTCTAAATGTAATTAATTGTGATGATTTATTGCAGTCATTGTGTCACACTGCTGAGCAGAACATGAGGATGCAGAGAAATCCAGTCCATCAGCATCATCCTGGGAACTGCCTTAGACCCCATCAGGCAGGAAGTCACATGGTAGAAATGGGCTCCTGGAGCTATCTGGGACCTCCCTCTGGTGTCTCCTTCCTTTCTTTCACCTCTTGCCAAGCTCCAAGGTTAAAATACATCATTTCGGTGCTTTCAAGGACAAGGAAAACTGAAGAGGAACAGATGTTCTTCCAAGGCTTTTCACCTTTTCAGGATGGAATATTTTCAAGGAGCTTTGGACAGAGAGAGTTTGTGGTCATTAAATAGCTGTCACATAATTACAAGTAAGGATCCACCTGGAGTACAACTTAAGGCTCATTTTCAGGCGGATCCTCAGCCTTGGGGGGACCAATGACCCACACCCTGACAGAGCAAGAGGCTCCTCAGAGACACACCAACTGCTGGGGCTCTTCTCCTCAAGCTATTGCTGACCCAGGAGCTGGCCCCACCACTGGAGACGGGATTTCAAGCCATTTTCCAAGTTGATTATTAATACAGGGACAAAAATTGTTTCCTTCCAGCCAGGTTTTCTTGTGTCAGCTGTTCAACACGTTCCTATGGTTTTTTTCCTCCCTTTCTTATTACCTTTTCTGATAGTAAAGACATTGCAGATGGGCATCAAACTGTGCAAAAATGTAAATTATGATTGGGTAGAGTCAGAACATAAAAAATAAGTTATTTGGATGCATTTTTTTTTCCTAAGGACCACAGCACATATGGCATGCTAAAAAAATGTCTCGTGTTCATTAAGGCTAAATGAGACAGGTTAGAGAATCATGGGCACCAAATGGAAAACTTGGGGAAAAAAAATGCTGGCTGGCAACTCATTCTGCTGATAATATTTTTTGGATGTTTCCCTCCTGCCCTCTCTGCCTCATTTTTTTTTAAACTGCAAGGACATTTTCACAAATATTTCACAAATATCTGATGGCTGTTGCTTAGGAATCTGTCCTCCCCGCTGTGCCTTCCTCATTTGAAGGTCATAATCTTCAGTTTGTGAAATCATAATTATCTCGCTAGCCGGTGACTCTGATGTCACAAATGGAGGATTATGATGACTTCAATGAAAAAAGCAGCAGCAGGAGAAAATGAACTCCTCAGCCACCGAGAGCTTGCTTTCCTCCCCCACCTCCAAAAAAAAGGATATAGTGGAGAAAAACATCAGCAGAATAATCTCCAAATAGACTATTTTCTGCATGGTATCAGTGCCTCTTTTAGAATATGAGGGTAATTTCTGCCTAGTGCCAGTTTAACACAGACTTCCACTTTATTTTAACACATAGCATGTCTTATATTTAATGTAATAACAGAATCTTGCTACTTCTTGTGGAGCTCATACAGGGACCTCAGAGTTCTTCTATAAAAATGAAACGAGCCTCCCTGTAACCCTCAGCAAAATGAAATGGCCAAGATTCACCCAAGGTCACCTCTGCCTGGGGCTTCACCACTGCCAGATAATTTGCCCCTGTATCAAGTAACATAACAAAAAAACACTGCCAGATTAATAAAGTATTTCATGCTCAGCTCTCCTTATTGCTTGTCATTAAGCATCCCTGCCAGCCTAATGCTAAAAATTCAGCGACTCATAGTGGGGGACAACTTCTCTCCCCCAAAATCACAGAATCTTAGACGGGATTGGGTTGGACCATCTAGTTTGGATCCCACTGCCATGGGCAGGGAATCTCCCAGTAGAAGGGAGTTGAACTACCCACCAAAAATGGAGGAGAGGAGAGACCACAGCAGAGCTGGGACATCCTGATGCTCTCTGTGGTACACACCAAAGGATTCATTTGCCCCAGTCTTTATTTGGTTCTTGGAAATGGAACTGGGATGACTGCGCCAACTTTCCTCCGGGACAGTCGCTCTGGGATTCAGCAATTCCGAGTGCCATTATTTTGAATAAAGCTATCAGTGTTTCTCCTGAAGAGTTTGGAATACAAGTCAATTTCCATTGTCACCATAAATGCTAGAGTGTGTCTCGTGGGCATCAAATAAAATACATTTCAATGTTGCTGTCTGCTTGAATGAGACATTAAAAGAGCTATATTCTGAATTCCTGCCGTTTTATAAAAACATGAACTAATAGTGCGATGACACCACTCCACTGTCTCTTCCCACTGAGGATCTTAGTAACACCTTACAATACATCCATGTGCAAAAGCAGCAGTGCACTGGTACCAACCCCAGATCCAGAAAACACTATGGATTCTGCCACAGGAATGAGAACAGAAAGTCTGTAATGCTGGAGGTTTGGTAAAAACCTGCAATTCCCAAATTGTTCCCTGCCACTTGGCACTGGTGCTGGGCTCTGTAACTCAGAGGGGAGTAAGTGGCAGCAATTGCATCCTCACAGAAGAGATGTCTTCCAAAGGCGTATCACAGCAACAGCATCCTCAACTTCCTGGCTGCGGATTTCAGCGGCAGAGGGGAGAATACGGGGGGAAATAAAAGCACAACAGCTGTAGTGCCACAGGCCCCTGGCCTATGGAATATGTTAGGAGACCGATGTGCACACCCACTATTCTCAATCATTAGAAACAACATATGGTGGGTTGGTGTTCGTGCTGCCTTTCCCTGCCTGCCCTCTTTCTGCTCAAGGTATAAGTAAATTAAGAGAGAGTCAGGCTGCACACGTGAGCAGGGAATCGCAGAGGGGAGAACCGTATGGGGTCAGAAGGATGAGTAAATTCTTCACTGGGGTTATTTAAAATCTTCACCCCATCTTCATCAATTCTAAAAGCTCTAAAGGGACTGAAAAATTATCTCGTTTTGCCTTTGTTGTGGCCAAAACCTTGCTGTGCTCTTTTGTGTTCTCACAGCAGCTGGCATGCCCTGTTGTAGCCAGCGTTGCTCACAAACTCCCAAAGCACAGAGCACAGGACATAAAACGGTAACACAGCATTTGCAAACAAGGTGACAACAACTGGGATGGGTCATCCAACTCTGAGAGCACCCTGGAACCTCTTTCTGTGTATTTACAACACATCAGCTTGTGATATAGCCCTAAATCCAAACTGCTGTCTTTGCGACAGCCAAAAGGGTGTGCAGGGTGGTCCATGAGTGCTCAGATGCGGGAGATGAGTCCTGAAAACACCTTTCACATGAGCTGCCCTGGAGCAGCCACAGCTGCCACTGAGAATGATGGGCAAGGATCAGTCTTGAAGCAGTAGGAGAAAACACAAGGGTGGCATGGGATAGGAACGCAGGTCAAGGCACAGGCTCACAGCACTGCAAGGACATCAGCTGAGATACATCTGTCCCTGGGAGCTGGAAGACAGCAGGACCAGGGCCCTGCCGTGGGAGGGTGACTGTGGATGGCACACATCACGGGGGCACTGGGAGGAGAACTGCGGCTTGCATGAGACGCACGCAGGAAAAAAGGGCAGAAGTTTTTGATTCCCCTCTGTCACAAACAGGTTTATGAGTTTCTCCTAACATTTAGGACTGCTTTTGATGCTGTGAAAGGCAACACAAGAAATGCCACTGGCTGCCAGAGGAGCTGAGGATAGTGACACCAGGCACTGCTGCAACAGTGACTCATCGCGAGAGCTCAGGAGAAATGACACAAGCGTTGGTGTCACGACTGTGGAGTTAACCTGTGTCACCTCTGGATTCAGTTGACTGAGTTTCCCCCTTTAATGAAGCAGTTTGATTTATGTACGAGTCATTTGCCTTCATAAGAAATTTATTAAATGATCATCTTTTTTTCCCCTCCAGATTTGTCACTTGAAACGTGGTAATTGGTGTTTAAACCTGCAATGGCGTGTCATCAGATGAGTTCAAACAGCCCTACACGTTCCTCGCTCTCCGCACCATAACCAAGCTCGGCTGTCAGCGGGATGGGAGGGCTCCAAAGACAAGGAAAAATCCTGGTGTGGAGATGCTGCCTCGGGATGCTGATGGCCTGGGAATGGAAGATTCTTTTCCCTCCCTCGGTGACTTAACAAGCATTGGGGAGCAGCGTGACCTGCCTTGGTACCTCCATCACAGCTCAAAATGCTTCAGCAAACAAGAAATCCAGTGAATTCAATGAGGGCTAGTTCCATGCTTAATGTTAGACATGTTTGAGTGTGTTGCTGAATTGCATCCTAATCTCCCACGCTCTTGGCATCTCAAAACATGAAAACAGCGCAACCATGCCAAGAATCTGCTGTAAAAATAATTGCTTTTAGTTTAAAAAACCAAGTTATAAAATACCTACAGAGCTGCAATTGGTCTAAATTTCTCTGCAAGTAAAATTTTACATTAGATTCTTGTTTTTCATTCACAAATGGAATCAAAAAAGTACTTCTGCTTTAATTAGTTTTATAAATTTGCTGAGCTAAATGAATACAGTAGTAAAATCAAAACTACAGAAAATGTGCGTAATCTCGGCAAACTGTATTACTTGTGGAACAAATTGTAAATCTAGTGCTTAATTGAAATTATTTGAAATGCCAAGATGTGAAAACTGTGAATTATGCTGCCACACAAAACCTACAGCTCATTTTAATAAACTACAATAGCCTCAGCTAAAAAATTTTGGCATTTGAAAGGTTTCCATTCATACATGTACATTTTGTCCCACGTTAAACATATACTTTTAGGACCTCATTTGCATCCTGGTTGGATCAATGACTGCACAAAACAGCCCTTGGGCTCCTGTTTGGACCTGTAATGACTAAGGGAGTGATCAAATTGGAAGACATGAAATTTGGAAACCCAGCTGGCAAGGTGTCCATGCATTAGCCCGTGGAACTCGGGAATCTTTAGCAACCTCCAACACTGCACACCAGAACTGTCTGGAAAGGGCTGCTTTCCCAAAGAGCCAAGCATCTTTGGGAGCACATTCCTGCCTCACCCTGTGGGTGCTCAAGCCAGCATCCTGCTGTGTTTTTGCACGGAGCACAGCCCCAGATGTGAGCCATTCCTCCCTGGAACGCCACGGACTGCCAAGCAGATGAAACCCTCTGCCCCAGAAGCTGTTTGCAGGAAAAGTCAAATGTGTGTCACACTGCAGCTGGCTTCTGATGCCCCAAACCACACCTAAACCTTTGGGGAAGGTTTCTGCAATCAGCTGGTGTGTGCAGACAAGCAATCCTACACGGCCAAGGGTTTAGATGGAGAGCAGAAGAGTTTTCAATTCATTCTGCGACACCAATTGGAGACTTTTGTTCTAGATAATAATCTTAGTTTTCTCAAAACCTATTACAGTCAAAGCACAACTTAAACTACGCTTCTTTTTCCTTGGGATGGCTCCGTGTCAAAGCACTGTGAGTGGCAGATTAGCAATATTTGATTTCAGCTTTCAGGGCTTTAATAATCATGGGAAATTGCTCTCATAAGCAGGGTTTCCTTGCCCACTGGCTGCTTTGCAGATTGCTAGGACAAAACCTACCTATAAATGCAGAAATTGTATTTCTGTACAGATCTGCCAGCTGGCCACACCATTATGCTCATAATTCCTTCTACTTCCTTTCCTACTCAGTAGAAAAAACCCCAAATCCTAAATTGACTACATCTTAGGAATATCAATTTAATTAAGAGGATGACAAGAGGAGATAAAGGCAGGAGAGTGGTCATTCTCACAATAGATCTCTGCCTGCATTGCACTGATACACCTGTGACCGTGTATTGGTATCTACCCATGGAGAAAACCTGTGCAAACTGTACTGTGTCACAGTGAACATCAGCACCACACACACCTGTTTGGAACTGAGCAAAGGAGACAAAAATCTCACCCTGTGCTGCAGGAAAGGAAACAGATGGTGCAAACATTCACACACACACACAAATTCACACTTTTTGATGACACAAAGTTACTAGCGAGATCCTGCCACGCTTATGCTTGAAAGGATTACGGGTAGAGTTAGTAATTCTGGATTCACCACTAAAATGGACTGTGAAAGGGGCTGCAGCAGAAGAGAAGCTGTGTGATGGAGCAGGGATGGCCAGAGACCTGCAGCCATGGATTGGGCTCACAGTGAGCCACATGCACACCTCTCTTCACAAGCTCGGAGACCTCAGCTCATCTCTGAGCTTGTGGAGTTGGAATATCTCACTGGAGATATTCCAGAACCATCTGGATGCAATCCTCTGCCATGTGCTCTGGGATGACCCTGCTTAAGCAGGGAGGTTGGACCAGATGACCGACCCACTGAGGTCTCTTCCAACCTGCCCCATCCTGTGATTCTGCTCTGCAGATGACCACTGAGCACTTCCATGCACAGCTCCAGAGTTCCTACAAACCCCATGGAGCTGCCTGTTGGTGCCCAACACGACCCAACACATACAAACAGCAACCCGGCACCCGCAGAGTCCTGCGTGTTTTATTTAAGAACACGTATGCAGATGGTTCTCTAGAAAGCACACTCTATAAATAAAACATGTTTAATAACCCAAGAAAGCCAAACAAAATAAATAAACCATGCTACTGAATGGCAACTTCCTCTGCAGAAGAATCTGTAAAACACTTTCCAGGGTTTGCAAAGTGCCTGCCTGCAAAATATTTTTCATGATACAGTGCTATTCCTTAAACAGCTGCGACAGTCCACATGGTGCAGTGCCTTACAAACTCCCTGCTGTACAGCTCTGCTGCTCCCCAACGAAACCAACTCAAACGCTGCTGTCAGCACTCAACTTCAGAACTGCAAGGTATGATTTATTGGAAAAAAATAACTCCCACTTTATTTTCTTACTGCTGGGAGTCAGTGTGGTCCTTGTGAGGTGAGGAACATCAAGCCAACCTGTGCCAGCTCACTGCCCAGCCTGGCACATTCCCCCCAGACCATTAAGGGAAGCAGTGAAGCCTGAGGTGCTGAGTGATGTTCCCACAGCTTTACATCTCACTTCTAGACACGTCTTTCACCTGCAAAGTGGAGTGATGTGAATGAATAACACTGAGGTCTGAGCTTATTCTGGGTTTATTTTCAGCTTTGGATGAAGGCCTGAAGCCACCCTGACCTGTGCTGATGCTGGAAGGGATCAGGCAGCAGTCCTGCTCGTGCTGTGAGGCAGGAGATGAGGTGCAGGGGGAAATGTCTGATCCCAGCCAGGCAGCAGGAGATGTCCCCTTGGGACACAGCACAGGTTCAGTCTGCTGCAAACCCCTCTGAAACTGCTCTAGTACAACTCTGCAGCTGCCTCTGCAAAGGGGCTTGGCCACTTCAACTGCTCCATGTGGGTGGGAGGCTCATTTCTATAGGACAGGCTGGCAGGACTGAAGCCAGGCTTGTAAGAGGTGGCTTCCAGAGTCAATTTGTTTTTCTTGCCCTTTTTTATTTCTGTATAAAGCTGAGCATGCAGGAGGAGAACCAAATCCAATTCAGCATCAACTAATTTTTCTCAGGACAGAAGCTCCCTTTCATTAAAAGAAATGAAAAAATGCTCAGTAATTCCATACATGCCGCAATCTGGTGAGTTACCAGAATGGATTCTGGACAGAAAGCTCCTGCTTTGGAGAGAGCCCTAATTGTTGGCTTCCTTGCTATGCACTACACACAGCTTGCCTTGTTTCACAGCCAGAAGTGCTGCTGTATCTTTTTGTCTTGCTCTCCCCGGCAACTCGGCTGCCCTTGGGAGATGTACCGTAAGTGCCAACAGGTGGGACGGGGCGTTGGGAGGGAGAGGCTACAAAGGACCATCTGCACGGGCACAGAATGCACAATCCACGGCCAGCAATGCTGCAACATCTGTCTGCCTCCAGCCTCGTCACCTCCCGCAAAGGTCACGCGCCAGCGCCGCGCCAGCTGCGCCAGGTACTAGTTTGAAAGAGAAAAGCCAGCCCAGCCATAGCCTGTGGGGACGTATTTTCGGCATCTTTATGCATTTTAAACATACAAAATCCTGCCTAATTCAAAGCTGGAGCGTCCTCCTGCTTCTCACCGCACAGGAGAGTTACTGGGGTTGGTCAGGTGTGTTTCCTTGAAGAGCCTCTCTCGTGTGGGTGCAGAACCTCACTCCACATGACACCAGTGCACACTGTGTGTGCCCTGCCTGCATAAATCTTGGGATTATACAGGCAGTCAAATAATTTCCAGCTAGATTTTCTAATAATAATATTGAAGTGGGGAGCTTAATACTATTAACTCACTATCAATCACACACTTACAAACCCACAGAGTAGCCCAAACACAACAATTTTCCCCACACTGCTCATGCATTTTACTACAAATAAACAAAAGCATTCCCACCCTGCTCTTTCTCTTTCCAAGACTGCTGCCAGCTCTGACATTTTTTACATTCCTCTGAATAAACCAGTGCCAAAAATTTCCCTATCTTTAACAGCAACCGATGCAGTCCTACAGAGGACTCCTGCAATCCTCCATCCTTCACCACAACAACTAAGCCAAACCCCAAAACTCTTAGACAACCCCTTTGTCTAAATCCCAGTTTCATCCCTTCTGGCTTTTCAAAATTTCATCCTGCTTCTAGCACTGACCAGCAGGGAGAGAAAGAGGAGGAAGATGTCACATGTCTCAGGTGGTTTGAGTTCAGCAGGATGTCAGCACAGGAGGCTGAGCCACATAGAGGTGTTTCCCAGTCAGCATTTGAAGAGGAGAAAGATGGAAACCTGTCTAGTTACCTACTCATTCTAACATAACCTGGGAAGTTTGGGTCCTTTATTTGTTTGTTTGTTTTTTAAGAATGTTTTGTTAATACTTTATGGCTGCTTTAGGAAATACTTGGAGGAGGTACCAGCTAAGGAAACGAGAGTTTCACAGAGTCAACCCTGAAAAGTGGCTCCTCTCTACGTTATGTTTTTTAATTCCCAAAAGCCGGGATTTCTGTCGCTTCTGTGATGCTGTTTGATACCTGTTTGTAACTCTCTGCCTTCCCAGGTTTCCTCTCTATCCCTCATACCCAACAAGCTGCTCGCTGACACTGCCACGCTCTCACCCTGCCAGGCACTGCTTTACAGGGTTTGTTTTCTACACCAGCCGCTGGTAAATGAGGCTGGTGTGACAGACCACTGGCTGGATAATGAGTTCATTCTCCAGACCCACCGAGAGCAAGGTACTTTCCTGGCCCATCTGTTCCCTGTGCAGCTCCGGGAATGCTGTTCCTAAAGAGAGCAGCCAAGCCCCGGCAGAGCGCTGATGTGCAATAGACCTGGGGTTGATGGCCTCTGTAACACACAGTGCAAAGCTTTCTCCGCTGAAAAATGGAAAGAGACACAGCACTGGGATTACTTCAGAGCCACTGATGGAAAGTGTTAAACTGGAAAAAAAAAATCAGGGAGGGGAAGAAAGTCTCCAGAAGCCTGAAACAAATTTTCCAGCACACACACTGCACAGGCACAGTGCTCTTCCCTCAGCCACTTCTATTCCTGCCACGTTTTCTAGGAGAAATAAAAGCTCCAGGATAGTCACAGATCTGTGAACAGAAGTGGTCACAAGTCAAAGCAAAGACCTAGAGAAACTAGAACAGGAAGTGACACTTAAAATACCAAGCCAGGACGTTTATCCAGCCTTGACTGAAACTGGCACACCTGACAGTTAAAAAGCCTAGGTAACATCTGCAAATATATTTAGAGGAAAGGAAAATTGGTACCTTCTTCAGTTTGGAGAAGGGATGAGTGAAAACTGATGGGGGATTGGTATACTTGAGCTAAGGAAGACCACATGGACTCTGTAATGTGCCATCTCCTCAGTACGAACGTGTGACAACTGATGACTGAGAGCATCACATTTCAAAGTGCCTTTAAAAAAAGTTCTGTATGTTTTCAAACATGTTGTCCCGCAGAACTTGCTGCTGGTTGATAAGAACAAGGAGCATATGTAGGTGATTCATTAATGCCTTGAGGCTGATGAAGGTCAGAACATCCTCACTCACATCCAGTCGGACACTGTAACAATGAGCTCTCACAGCTGGGGTTGGGATATGAGCCAGCTATTAGCAGACAGAGCTTGCTCCAGGTAAACCCTTCCACAGCTGCCTATTATCCTCTATCACATTATTCCTCCTGACAGACACAGCACTGTCCATATAGATCACAGGTGCAATCCAGTATGGAAAGCCTATCTCGTTGTGCAATACATTACTGTCTTCTCCCTGACTGTACTAATGTCTGAATTAAACTGTAATATCTCATGACTGGAACCTTTCTTTAATTCATACTGAAGACCCCTCACACAGTCTATGCACTGAACAAAGTAGTAAATTCACCTCAACATCTTTATGCTTTCCCACAGTCTTTAAATCATTCATATCCAGACTTTCTGTGTGTTCTGGATGGGACGGAAATGTTTCTAGCCCATAACTTTTCCACTAACGTTTTTGGGGAATGAACTCTTTAAAGAGAAAGCTCTGTTCTTGAATCATCAGAGAGGGAGCAATGCCCATGCTTCACTGCTGCAGGATGAGCCTGGAGAAGCCCCTGGGCTCTCAGCAATCCCAGAGCAAGGTCCCAAAATCAGGCCCTGAATACATCCCTAATGAAGAGCACACCCTGCAAAAATGGGTGGCTGGTGGGGTGGCATCTCCCTCCCTCCCTCCCTCCCTCCACCAGTGCTGAAGGTGTCCTCTCCCTGTATGGGCAAAGAAGTTCAGCAAACTCCTCTTTCTCTCACATTCTGTGAACGAAACCCTCCAAATGTGCTTCCCTGTAACACGAAATGCAATTATTCTGCAAGAGATGATGAAAATTTGAAAACAAGTTTGAGAACAGCTCCACTGCATCACCTGCAGAAGCTGAGGGGGGTGAACCACAGAGCTGCACAGTAGGAAACCAAAGACTTCACTGCAGTGCACCTGATTTGTGAGACATCTCCCCAAATCAGCCTCACTGAGACACAGTGCACCACCAAGGGCTCGCAGGTAAAAACCACCACCGAGTACAGCAAAACACAATAAAACCACATTAAGGGGTTTGGCAGAGTTCTCTAAAATTCAGGGAAAGACCTTCCTTAGCAAGGACCCTGTACACCAAGACTCTGCAGCCTGCAGGGTAACAAGGGCCCTGACTGTCCCTCTCTTTTGACAACTGCCCTTTTCTTCATGAACTCTCTTTCCTCCTCCATGGATTTAACCCAGAGCTGGAAGGTCCCCACAATCACTGCTACAGAGGCTTGAGGAGACAGGGGTTTGTTACACTGTGAAATCCCTCAAGTTAAAAGTTCATCAAGCATGTTTAGCAACAACACAAAGCCCACCCGTGGGGGAAAGTCTCCTCCATCCTTTGCAGGTCTGCACGGGCAGCTCTGGAGCCATCTGCCACTACTCTGACCATGAACTGGCCAACACGACCAAAAGCTCTGCTTCAGCCTAGGGAGCCTCTGGGAAAGAGTCTCTTTTGGGAATACACTTCCAAGGTGTGACACAAAGGTACAGAACACACAACTAAATATCCAAGAAAGTCCCTGCAGTCCCTACCATTCCTTCTACAGCTGTTGATACATCCACATCAGGATGCTGATGGTAACATTTGATTCACCCAGTTTTGCAATCTCAAGGATGAACTGCATCCAACCTCCTGAGCCCTGGACATCAAGCACCATGGGCAGGCAGCACACGGTTCCTGCGGAGCCTTGGGATGTCCTTCCTCTGCACAACCTGGGACTGGCTCTCAGCAGCAGAAGGGGACCAGGGTCTGCATGGTCCTTGCTACTGCACAGAGATGCTGGGAAGCTTTAGGTGGACCTAGGGATATACAGCTCTCACCAAAGGTTGGGAGTGGCAGGGTCCACAAGGAAACCTTCTCCTTTAGAGATTCCAGTCCCCTGTGCCTGGGAGAAGGGACTGCACTGCCAGTAGCTGACTGCAAACTTACCCAACATCCTCATGGCTTCTTTAAGCCACACAGGACTTTGCAGTCCTGTAGGACCAAGGAACATTTTGTTGAAAGCACAAACACTTGGTTTTGAAACAGGGGAATATTGCAAGCAAATGTGAGCACAGTACAACAGCATGCTGCTGCTCTGTGTATTGTTTCCTTAGGTACTACAACTTTCTGGCTTGAGGCCAGCCTCTCAAACACAAGGGCTTCTCCCCGATGCCATGTGTTAGCACAGGTCTCTCCCTACTTTTGAACCTGTTCTGAGAAGGTTTGTCTTTCTGCAGCATTCTCCAGCTGCTCCCAGTTTCTGCCTCCAGCCTCTGACCTTTCCATGGCTACCTGTGAAATCCCACATCCAGTAAGAGACTTTTTAAAGCAAACAGTTTACATATGATTAATTCCGCCTGTAGACCTCAAAAAAAAAAAAAAAACCTTCCTGATTAACAAAGGTCACTGAATTTCAAAAGTTTATGGCAAACAATTCAAATATATTACAGCCCTCCTCTGAAAAAAATGAAGTAAAAAAAAAAAACACCTGGTTTTGTCTTGAGAAAATAGATGTGGCTGGAGAAAAGGCAAGAAGCTGGGTAGATACAAACTGGAGAACTGACAGAAGAGCAGCTGTGGGACTAAGGTAGGACCTCTTGCCGCAGCAACCCCCAGACACAGAGAAAAACATATATATCCTAACAGGGAGCACTGCTGGAGCTCCCGTTGGAGTCACTTGGCAGTAGGATATTCTCTGAGTGCTTTGAGGTTGCACTTTCCCTTCATGGATGTCAAAACATGTTGCAGAGGTATGACATGACTATCTTCACTTCCAGTGAGGGGAACTGAGAGGAGGTGATGAGATCTCGAGATGAGATAGAGGGTCATCTGCAAAGTTAGAGCCCTGGTCCTTCACCTCCCAGCATCACTGCCACCCTCCTGAGCTCCTCAGGGAAGACAAGGTTTACAAGTGCCAGCCATTCCCATCGCAGGTTCCGTGCCTTGGAGCACGCCAGGACTTTTCAGTGGTGAAATCAGTGACAGTGTCACCCAGAGTTTAGCACTGAGGGCCTTCCAGCTGGGCTGGACACCAAAAAGCCATGGGGGCACAGAGACTGTGCTGTTGCAGAGCAGTCAGGGATGCTCCAGCCCTCCGTGAGCTTTTGGAGCTCTCCGGGGCCAGCAGAGGAGCAGCAGCCCCCTTTGCTGAGGAGAGCACATGAAAACATTAAGAGGGAATCCTCAATCATCTTCCCACATGTTCCCATCATACCTTTCTCTATTAGGCAGCCGTGACTTTGCTAACCTGGCTGATCCATAATTCATAACTATTATCCATGCTCAATAATTACAGTGTTAATATTTTTGTAATTTAGAAGTACCTTTCTCCAGCAGAGTTCAGCCTGTACCACTGACTAATGCACCATTTAATATTTAAGTGTTTATGAGCAAAAATGTTCTCTCTCCTCATTCTTTTCTTTCCCAGTTCTTACCATCCAGATGTTCTCAAAGTGTTGGGGGAAAGAGGAATTTTAGGAGTGAATCTCATCACTTCAAGGCAAAATTTAAAAATTATGAAATGCATAATGCCTGGTCTATCAATCAGAGTCAATTCTGCAGTAGAGACACACTGAAAGCCCTTCTCTTTCTAATCACTAATAGGTAACACTATCAAATTCAGCCCTTCACTCTATTGGAGTTGCAGTAGAAAAGTACTTAGTGCATTACCCACAGACAGCTCACCAAATACTGCTCACTTGGCTCCAAGACAGGACCAAAGTTGTTAATAATCTGAAAGCTTCCCTAACCAATGTGCTTCATCAATATGCTCAAAAAAGGAAATATAACACCGATCCAGAACTCTTGTAGATTAAAAAAGCAAAGCCAGAGAACTGTGACTTTTCCCCCCATTTGTAAATTACCCGTGGATGTCTTGCTGTCCCAGATGCAGAGCCCATCATCTCCCCATTGCAAGCTGCAGGAATCATTCCCATTCTTTCCTTCCGACCACATTAATTTCAGGCTTGCTTCTGGCAGGATTTTTTTATGTTCTCGTTTCCTAATTCCTCATTTTCCCATCAGTCTCCCAAGAACCACAAACACAACGTTGGCAGGGCAGCGATGAACTCCATCCAGCCTCCTCCCTCTCAGTTGTGCCTTGTTTCCTTGCCCTCTTCCAAGGGAAGGACAGGCAGAGACACTGAGCACCTGTGACCAGGTCCAGTACTCATGTCCTGTCTTTTAAAATTATTTTCAACCTCCAACTTCAGATTTTCTAAGGTTTCCTTACTCTCCAGAGTAAACGTCACCTACAGAGCTGCTGTAAAGCACCCAGAGAGGGAGCAGAACCACCCAGCTGCAGCAGCAGCACAGTTGTCATGAGGGGATGTATCTAACACCGAGTTTACACACATACAGAGACACTGTGAGCTGGTGACAAGTAGTACAAAGACTTATTTGATGCAAAGACAGAATGACTGCATTGCTTATGTCAAAAAAAGATCAGTGGAAGCATAACAACAGACCATTCTGCATGCGACACACACTGCATAAAGCACAAAAAACACTCTATGTTTCCTGTGCTTTTTTAGCCTGGTTTCTCAGGAAAAAACCAAGAGATGTGCAATTGTTCTGTCAGTCATTGCTTCCCCAAATAACTTTTGAACCTGTTGGCTGATCTCAGGTTTGACAGATAGGCTGAGGTCTCAAAGGGATCACATTCCTATCAGATGCGTGAAAATAATAGAGACTCAAACTAGTGCCTTTCCTGAGCTGCCCCCCGTGCTGTGCCTGCGTCTGCTCTGTACCTCAGGGGTACCAATTAGCCCACGAGCCAGAGCAGCTCTGTGGATAAGGGAACAGCTGGGGGAACACTCACTTACACCCTCAGACAATGCACACAGCAAAAGCAACGCCAGGAATGCTCCAAACCACAGCACGCGCTGAGATGGGGCTCCTGCCTTCTCACACCCATCCTCCTCCGAGCACAGAAATCCAGAGAGCAGACTCGTGAAATGCCCGTGTGCTGGCAGCCTGAGCAACTGGCCTGGCTGGCTTTGGGGCTTACTCTCTTCTCAAAACCGAGTCCCCGGTGATATTTGCAAGCTCCCATGTGCTGGTAGTAAAGATGTCCCAAGGGCTAACCTGTTTCCCCAAGGCTCAGCAATAAATGGCATTACCTTCCTCAAGCTCCCCTGCCTGCCCCTTGGAGCTGCAAACAGGGATACAACCTCTGAGCTGCTAAAGGACATACACATTTTCTTGCTGGAATTGCAAAAAAAATAGAGGGGCATTGCCTGGCAAGGAGTAAGATTCCTGTTCAATTTTAAGGGCATGTGTATGACAGCGAAGCTAAAGGACTCTCATTCTAATAGCCAATGCTGCTAATTAAAACTGTTTTGGAAGATCTGCAGCCAAGCATATAAATCACCCCTCTATATGCTATAAATAAGAGGCAGATACAGAATTGAATAGCTCCCATTTGTCAACGGAATGAAGAGATTTGATTGTGCCTTTTTGAATAATAAATCCAGACATACCTAGCAGGGCACGGAGAGTTGCTCCAAGTGTCTCTTTTATCAAACAACAATGATTATATTATAGGATATGCATTATGGGGCATCATCCATTTCTCTTGTTTTCTCATTTACTGCTGACATCCTCCCTCCCGGATGAAACATTTTGCTCTGTACAGCATGTGTTCATGCAAACATCTCAGAAGCCAGGCAGGAGCAAACACTTCTGAGTCTCCTGATGGGATGTGCACCTTCTAGAATGTATCACGGAGCAGAAGGGAGATTTGTGGGGAAACTGAGCCATAGAAGCCTAAATACACAGGGGTTTATTGCTATATATTTTCCCACATGACACTCAAAATGCACTGGGTATCAGAGAGAGGAAAGTCACACCATTCTTATTGCAATAGATGCCCATTTATACAACACAATGCATAGAACCAAAGCTAAATTTCTTAAGATCATGTTATAACATCACTGAACAATGGAAACTCCAAAGGCATCCAACACAGAGCATCAGATTCTCAGCAATAATAACAATAAAAAGTTACCTCACTCCAGTGTGGAAATCTCTTCTCAACCATGAACACTACATCCCACTCACAGCCACCATGCCTTTCTCACTAGAAAAAAAACAAACAAATGGGCACCAATTAGGAAATGGCATTTATTAATGCTAAGTTCAGAACAGCTTCAAATCTTGCACATGCACTCATAAAATAAAAGATTTAGGATTCCCTGTCACACAGAAGGCTGCAGAAGGTTAATTGAGTTCACTGTAGAGGTATCATTACCTCTGTAACATACCTAAGGAAAAAAGCACAGCAGTCAGGTTATGGTGATAGATTTATTTCAAGCCTTTAAAACTATTTGTCAAATTTTTGTCCTCCAACAGGGTGAGGATTCCTCTTGCTTTGTCCCTAAAACCCACTACAGCTAAGCAGCAACTTCCACAGCATCCCACTGACTGTGGGTTTTGCACCTTCGCACGTGCAGATGCCCTCATCCCACCCACTGACAGACTGAGATGCACAGAAGCCATGACCTCTGGCATCTGTTCCCATCTTCCCAAAGGAAAAACATTCTCTGGGGCGGAGCATGGGATTTCCTGCAGGCTTTCCTCTCCCCTGCTGAAGGAGCAGCTGCTGGCTGGAAGCCCATGAAACCAGCCCAAGGGGCTGCAGAGAGTTTCCTGGGGGCTGTGCCTTTGTCTTTGCTTCTGCTGGGGCTTGAAGACGGGAGAAACAAGGGGGAAATCTCTCCATCTGGGATCCCTCATCCCGCTTCCCAAACAGCAGCAGCTGCCTACAGCCCTTTCAACATCACCAGGATGAACAGCATCCTTGTGGCCTGCTCCTCTTCTGCTCAAGCTAGTAAAGCCGTGACCTATGTGTACTTATTTTATCAACAATGACTGTAAATCAGGACGATTTTATTATTTTGGGGTTATGTTTGCCAATAAAAAGGAGAAAACAGTGCTAGGCTGAAAGAATTTGATGGCTACGCATTGATTTTGAAATCCCACATCCTGAGGTGCTTCCCTGCCCTGCCCTTGCTCCCTGGAGTTTCTGAGCCCAAGGAATGTTCTAGGCACCACAAGTCAGGCCATGGCTCCCATGTCACCAGCTCTGCAGACACTTTGCACTCACTGTTTAATGCCTGATGATGACACAAAAGCTACTGCAGAGCATTCATAACACACACACAACACAGAGAACAAAGCAAGCAGATGGGAGTCAGAGCACAAAGAGGATAAAACATCATTTTAACAAAATCCGGTTTTTTTTCAGATGACCTGAACTTGAAATTAAGGTGTTAAAATCCAAGACAAAGAGGATTTCTGATTGGCAGCCAGTGATGTCAGCCCTGTGCCAATTACAGAGGGAATTCATGTGGCTGCCTTTAAAAAGAAATAATTCCCTCTCTGGTACAGCAATAAGACATTGTAGACAGCCCATTTGCAGGGGATTACACGGCACTTCTCAGGTAGTTAAAGTCACTGAGCCTTTTGACCTTGTGCCTCCTAACACTACTGGAGGCATAATCACGCTGCTTATCATGTGTGTCTTACTGCTTAAACAAAGCCCAGGCACCAAGTAAACCCCAGCCCTGCACCCCGGGCTCATTGGCTATGAATTATTATGCTGAAACAACATGAATGTAATAAACAGAGCTATTTATTAGTTTATTCTATGATTTCAGAGATGACTACACAGACTGGGAGACTAGAGGAAGGCCATGCCAGGCCAGAATGAAAGCATTTCTCAGGTCATTGCCTTAAACAGAGATATTTCATGCTACCACGATGCTTACACAGGACAAGTAAATCTTTGCAGGTTGTAATCTTGAAGTCACTAGAACTAATTGTCTCTCCAGATGGGATCCGAGCTTACTCGCTGTCATAACATTCAGCATATAATGAACATCAGGCAAGGCGAAAATTGATATCAAGAGCACTTCTAAGAGCTAAAAAGTTAACACCTAAATTGGAAATCAATATAAGTGCTATAAGTATTGATCAGCAGAACAGGAATCTTCAGGTTTTTGCCTCTGCTGAGTGAATACTGTTACAGGTTGAGCTAAAGTCCACTGAAACACACCATCTTTAAAAAAAATACAATGCACAAAGCAACCCAACCCTACCCCTTGATGGAGTGATTGCCTTAACTCCACCACAACCACGTGCACCTGTGCAGAACAACCTGGAACGTGCTAAGACAGATGATGTCAGTGGTGGCTTTTTTCTGCCTCTTAGTTTTTTGAAATTGTGCTTGTTTCCTTGAGATAAACTGCAGAGGCCAGAGGAAACCACAGCTGAGAAGCACCACCTCTGAGGAGCCTCATCATGAGGAGCACCACCTTGGAGGAGGATGGATGGCCTTTGGTACAGGCATGAGAAGGGCAGGTCTGTGCCTGGAGAGGGAGCACAGGGAAAAGATTCTGAGCTTGCTCAGCACATGGAAGGCCAGATCTCCTCTCTGCAGTGCAGTTCACAGGCCTTTTCTTACTCTGCACACAGAACTGCACAAAGGCAACTATATTGCTTTGGGAATTAGTATCTCCACACAGTGCCCTGCTCTGCGGTGGGGACACACCTCCTTGGGTCAGTGCTAGGTGAAGAGCAGCTGCAGAATATGTCATCCCATGCTGTGTATCTGCTCAAAGCAAGCTTTTCAGACTCACTGATGAATGAAATAGCTGTGAAAAACAAATGTCTTACTGTTTGAGTCCTCCAGCCTGCAAGGAAGCAGGAATTTCTGTGCACTACATCAAAGAAACACTTGACCCTGTGTGATCAATTCCTCCTCCTAATTATTACACACCGAAAGACCTGAATTCCTGCTAAGTCTCTCAGGTGAAAAGGGCAAGGATATCTCAAAAAAGGATAGAAAATCCGTACATTTCTATAAATATTTGTTGGTCTGCATTCCTTTAACTTTGCATGATTAAATACAGCCTGCTTCTGCTCTTCCACTTTATCCTCTGGGGAAATTTATCATCAAAATTATTGTACAGTATTCATTACTCTAGCCTCATTTAAAACCTTGCCCTACTTATTATTTAGGCTGCAAAAAAAAAATGTTGCTTTGTATAGTATTTCCTATAATAGTCTCAATCATTACATTTAAAAGATTGCTGTAAGGCAGCTTAGCCTGCATTAGAGAAAAATAAAGTGGGATGCCATAGTTAAGTGTTACAGTTCTTATTCAGCTTTTGTTTCCCAAATCAGAACAATGCAATGTTTCATTTCCTTAAAAGGCTCTTGCTGCTCATTAGCAACATCCAGGACTTCAGTCCTTGGCTTTAAAAGGGACATCTAGTGGTTCTTCTCCAGCTGAAGAAGTGGTGGGGACAGGCAGAGGGTTGGGAAGGGAATGGAAGGGAGGCAAGACACTTCACCAACTCAGAGATGGGGCAGTCTTTTAAACCAGTGGTTGGGGGAGCACACTCAGCTGTGACAGAGCAGCAGGGAATGCAAACAAATGATGTCTTTTTAAGCTCTTATTCAAAACTTCTGTTTAGGACAGAGACAGACATGGCTATTTAAAAGAAACAAGGTCCAGTGACTAAAGGGAGAGAGAAAATTGAATATAATTCCCAGTACTGGTACATGAAGCCTCTTAATTTGGTTCCTTCATTAAAGAGACTACTCTGATGCCAAGTACCACTGATGGTGTTTCAGGTAACACATTGTACGTGTTTATCTCACCCTAATGTAGTTCTGGAAAAGGATCACCAACCCAAATCTGAAGGCAGTGGTACAGCTGTTCCTGACCTGCACACGCTCCTGGGGAGGTTATCGAGGAGAGGGCATCTCCTCTCCCATCAGCAGCTCCAATGGGATCTTCTCCTACATGGAGTGCTGAACTGAAGACTTATTTCTAGTTTGACCACAGCAAATTCAAACTGAAACCACAGTGTGAGCAAAAGCCATGCGTTAACACCAAACATTTTTTGGAGTTTATGTCATACATTTATTGGCTTGTTTAGGTTGTTTTGACCTTCCTCACTGCCTTCCCTGGGGCTGACTGACCTCAGTGGCTTCTTGCTATCCACAAACCTTGCTACTCATCCCAGATCAAAGACCTGATACAGGACTTAGAAACATACAAGGAACCCCTGGTTTAACCCTCTGCAATGGTGAAAATTGCCTGGTTATACCTAATCTTAGCTTCAGGTTTTGATTCCTGACTGTATTTTTCCCTTTCACCCACCTACCTTGCCTTTCTGTTTTCTACAAGAGGCCTTGCAAAAGACTTTTCAGTATCGTAAATAAATAAGACAGTTCCTCTCCCTTCCTTTCTTATTGACGAGTTCAAAGACTTCTAAGAGATTAGGAGTGAAAGACTGTAAGTGACCTGCTGGGTCATCAAGCCTAGGCTTTCCCTATCACTTCCAGCCACATCCTACACTACCTTTCTACTGGATAAGCCTGATCTTATCAGCACCTCCCAAATGTTTTTTTTTTTTTTCCCTTATCATTTGAACCAGTTTACCAGGTACAAATGAAAGGCTTAGTGGTCTGTAACTCCCCCATCATTTTCTTCCTGGTGTCACAAGAAGGCATCTTGCCCTTAAACATCCATCCAGCAGACACACTCGTCATCACCCACGGGGAGGGAAAAAAAGGTAAGTTTCGGTGGAAGGGAGGGAAGGGGACAGGACAGTGGAGCTGCTGCTCATATAAGATGTACTGCCAACTCCAGTACATGCAGTGCACTGACAAATGGTGAAACAATGAAAGTTTCTATTTTGTCATGGAGTCACAGAATGGTTTGGGTTGGAAGGGATATTAAAGATCACCCAGTTCCAACACCCCAGCCATGGGCAGGGACACCTTCCACTGGAGAGAGTGGTCAAGGCAGCAGGGATCGATATTTCCCTTGACTGTTACTTTATCATTAGATGTAACAGATAAATACATATTATTTTCTTCTTTACCCCTAATTGCATGGACTCAGAGTTAATAATGAAAAATATGCAACATCCTGCTATTTGTCAAGCACCAAACATGGCTTTCCCACCAGTCTGGTCAGCAGAAGTTGTTTCTGACCTGTTCCAGCGAGCATCTGTAGTGCTGATAGCTAGAAAGACTGTGCTCATCAAGTGTGCTGTGCGCTCCAGAGGGACAAATCATCATCCACCAACCCCAAAGCTGCCCCAACCCCCAGCTCTGGGTGCCAGCAGCTGCCCAGCACATCCAGATGCACCTTGGCAGTCTCGCTGCCTTTCAACAAAATCCACTGAAAAATCCACAATGCTAAAATACACCTTTTGCCATAAAAGGGGGTTTCCCAAGGGGTAACTATTCTGTGCATTCCCTCCCCAGCAGCAATTTCAAGTGCATGGAAAGCTTTAGGCTTGTAGCTGGCTGCAAGGAGCAGCAGAGACCTCACCCAAAGGGGACACACTTTGGTTCAGGGCCAGGAGAGGTCAAACATCACCTCAGTGCTCCAATCACGGGCAATTTCCAGCAGGGCTGAGCCACATTAAGCCACGTGCTACACAAAGGCACCAGTTCCAAGACTCACATGAGAGGGAGCAGCTTGTAAACCTCTCTGGGTTCCTAACAGGTTGAACTGCCAGTTCTGTGCAATCACAGTCTGAGCTCAGCTTCTGTCCAGCCCTACGTTCAGACAACAGTGGGGTTTCCGACAGGTCTTCTGCCCTTGTATTTGTGTTATTCCACATCTGGACGATCTTTCTGAATTTGTTTCCCAGATGCTTCTGGCAGTGTCTGCCTTTTCTTGGTGTTTCATGCCAGTGGCATCCCTGTGGTTGAGGGTCTGAGGAGGTTATTCCAGGGGTGCTGGGCAGGAATTGAACCTTGTTTCCAGGGGTTCTCCTCTGAGGCTGAGCTCCCCATCCTGACATCAGCCCACCTCAAGAAAGAGCTACTGCTGGGCAAGAGAGTCCTACTGGGCTCCCTGTCACCTACAGTGCCACCTGTGGTTCAGGCCTGAGACAGGAAAAGGAGCTTTTTTGCCTACAACCATGCTCTTGTAACTGAGAAGAAAGAAGAACAGTTGTCAAAATCCCATTCAAGATATCAAATGTGAACAGGTCAATGCACTGTGGACCTCACCGTCCACACCACTTCTCTGTTGGGGTAATATTTACTAATTTGACAAACCTCCTCCTCCACTTTGCCTGTTTTTTGGGCAGACTCCATTCCTGTCTACCACAGAGTCCCTCTCTTGCACAGATGCCTGAGCTTCATGCAGCTAAAACCTGCCTGATAACCTCCATCACCACCTTGTGTGCTCTGGGGATCAACCTGTGCATCAGTGCCACTACTTTATTGAAATACATGAAAACTGATTATTTCATCGTGTCATTTGCAGTGGAAAGAAAGGCTGATTTTCACTTTTGAGTGGTTGGATCTAATTCTCAGTCCTGAGTTCACTATCACTTTCCCCTCCCCAGCCCTTGAGTATCTTATCTGTTAAAAATGAAAGGTTTTGAACAGGAGCAGGCGAAGGTCATCTCTGCCTGTGCTTCTGTTCCACAACTAGCGTTGTAGAACAAATACTGATGAGGATCATGATGATAATGAGGAAAATAATAATGAGCATTGATCTCGATGGAGATGCTCCTCCATTCTACCAGGCCACTGAGATGAGAATCAGGAATCCCCAGACATAAAGGATGTGTCACACTAAAGTTTAATTAACAGCAAATCACAACCCAAATGACATATTCCCCCCCTCATACACTCTCAATTTTCATAACTGACTTTTCACAACAAAACTCCAGGGGACATTTGGAAATAGAGAATAAAGTAAAAACTTCTGCCTCCTCGTACAGCTTGTTACACCGAGGGAGTCAGTCATCCACGATTCCTCGCTGATTTTCTACAGCATTGAGCATCTTCAGTCTAGTCCACGGAGAGACATCAGTACAGATGGGAGGAGAATTAGGTCCAACGTGTGTTCCAAGAAGACACACTTGGCATGTTATTTCACAGCTTCCTGTGCTAATGGCAACATGTCACCTTGTGCTAATGGTGCCACCGGTGCGTGGCAGCTGAACACACCGAGGCTCTGCTGCTGCTAAAACAGGGGGTGCTGAAGTCCACCCACTTCTCCAAGCACTGTCTCCCAGAATTTTCCCAACACAAATGAATCTGGGTGAGTTGCTCAGGAGAGCGCCACAGAGACAGCACGAGCAGGGTCCCCTTGCTTTCAGCAAGGAGGATGTGCTGGAGTCAGCTGTGGCACTCTGGCACAAATTGCTCTACAGATTTCCAAGACTGCTTGTGACTCATATAAGGATCAGAAGAAAACAATGCTCAAGGGAAAGTCATGAAGAAATAGTGCTCATGACTGAAATATTTACTTTGCAGGTATGATTTTTGCTATTGGTGTTCCTGTAATATAAATATTTTTATCTCGCTTTCAAGTGCCAGACATTTCGAAGTCCTGTCCCAATAAATAGAAACCATTTTTTGATGGACATACTCCCCTATGGCTGCTCATACAAGAGACCATGAAGGCAAACACGGGCTCCCTTTCTGTCAAGACCTGTAAAATGTAGACATGTAGAAATCTTTAAAAGACTTTTTTTAATAATTGCTATGAAGTAGTTGACTCATATCACAGACCAAGCAGGAGGAAGTAAGGAATTTCTCAGACAATTCCATACATTTATATCCATTACATAGTAACTCATTACATGTGGATCATGGGAAGAATAAATTGTTCAGATTAAATCAATCTCCAGAGGGTCGAAGTCCTACACTTGTGCTATTAACTGCAATTGGCCACTTAACAAGAGACACCAGCAGAATAGTAAAAAAAACCAGGTACATCTTCCATTGATAACATATCCCTTAAACATTTCCCATGGAAAACTTCATAGAAAACCACAGCCACATTCAGAATACAACAGGAAATAGATAACACATGACTTTCAGAGTCGCACGCCATCTCTACTCCATGCAAGCAGCTTCTACCCAACAAAAACAGTCCTTCCTGACATGAGGAGGTTCAGCTGAAGAAGCAAAGGCCCAAAGAAGAAGGACAGGAGGCTGCACAACCCCATCCCTCCTGCAAGGCTGTGCCCTGCATGGGTGGAACCAACATTTGCTGGAGGAGCCAGCCCAGCAGCAAGGAATTCTTGATCTTATCTTTGGCAGAAATAAGCAATCATAATTTTTTTTTTTAAAAGTGAGAAATAAAAGGCCAAATTTATATCAAATTCAAGCAAGCCAGCCTTGCAAATCATAACTTAGGCAGCTCAGAGTGCTGTAAGACAGGGATCTGTAACCTAATTGAAGTGAATAGCTTGAAGTGCTCTGCTATTAGGGAATCAAAGCTCGGGCATCACAGCTCCACTATCTGTGAAAGAGAAGTAATAGTGTTTGCCCACCTTACAGAGATAATAGGAGTGGTTCTGTTTGTGAAGAAATTTGATCATATAAAAAGCACTGTGGTATAAAAGTGCTAAATGTTATTATTAGGTGTATGTTTTGGTACTCCAAAAAAATACAATTCACTCAAGCTCTCTATTTCTTTGACACTTGTAACAGGCTTCCAATGTGGCTTAAAACCCCTGCTCAAAAATAAACATCAGAATAATGAGCTTTCCTTATTTAATTCACCAAATAGGCACAATAAGCTCATGTTTAAACAAAAAATGAAAAGGAAACTTGCTGCTGTGCCAGAACAGCAGCACAATCAATTTTAATTAGCATTGCTCATTGTGGGAAATGATAAGGTATCAGTCATAGTAATTGGTGGTGTTGACAATTAGTCAAAGTTATTAACATCTCAAGACCCAGGACAAAAAAAGCTCCCTGAATTTTAAATATCTGGAGAAGGCTTGCTTTGAAATTTTTAATTTTTGCACAGTCTGAAAACATGGCTCAGATTTATTATTTTTTAGCTTTCCATCAGAGCACAAGTGCTGGAATAACACAACCAACCCGACTGTCACCGGGTGCTTGATCAATACGACTTTTCCAGGGAGAGCTGCTGTGAGTGGGGCTCCCTCCCCTCTCCCAGAGCTCTGCTGCCTCCCTGCTTCCCTCCCTTCTCCCTTTGTCTGCTCTGGTTGCTCATCCCAGATCCTTTCCTGGACTGAAGGGATCAGGGAATGCTCCCAGCCAAGGGAAATGCCTACAGCTCGGAGCTGGAGCATCTCCAGATCCCGCATGGTCCCATCCAGGAAAACAAGCCTTTAGGGCACACAGAGGGAGGGTGGATGCTGCTGAACAAGCAGCAACTGCTCCCTGCAAGTATTGCCTGGACCACACCTTTTAATGGCCAATGTGAGCAGCTCCTCAGGCTTTGGAGAAGCTCAGGTCTAAGGCAAAGCTTAAGCATAAATCAAGGCCTACAACAAGTCCCCAGACATGATACAAGGCACTTCGTGGCTTTGACCTGGTCTCATTTACCCTGGGCCGCCCCACAACTGGCCTGCCTGTGTTTGATATCTGAGTGCTGCTGAAAGAGGATCAGCACTGGCAAAGGAGGCCAGTGATTATATGAACCAGCTGAGTAAACCAGATAGCCCGTCTGTGTGGCTCAGATGAGAACTCACACAAAGACTTCTTGATGTGCAAGAAGGTTTGTGGGTTAATATCAGGTTATTTTTCTGACCATCAAGACCACAAAGTCTCCACGGTGCAGCAGATGGTACTTGTACCTTCATGTTTTAGTTGGGAATTACTGAAACACCCAGTAAGCAGGTGCTGAGAGGAGATGACCCACCTCAATGTGTTGCAAATGGATCATTTACGGACACAGCTGATGCTAAAAGAGGCAGAAAAAGATCATCAGTTGAAGCAAAAAAAGCATTTGGTTAATCTGATGGACTGCTGACCCCCTGCCCTAGGGGACAAAAATCATGGAAATACTCTGTCAACGGTTTTCTGCTAGAGGAGTTTCAGTGAAAACTCAATGTATTCCACCTCCCACACCCTTCTGTACCTTTACTGTAAATAAAATGTATATAATACTGCAATACCCATCCTTCTGGCGTAAGCAGGTGTTACAGTTTAAAATAGCAGAGGTGACATGTATTACTCATTTGTCCTTTTACTCGCTTTAATGTGTTTATTTGTATGGAAATTAAAATCCAGGTAAAAATACCATCTTCCTCCCAAGCATATGTATCTGTTACACAACCACAGTGATTCTTCCGATCCTGGACAATTACCACTCCCAAACTGGCTCAGCCTTTCAAGGAACACAGTAAAATGCGAGGCTGCCACAAAGGAATAAATCCCGCCTGGCAGACGCTGCCGAGCAGCACCACTGGCCTGACTCTCAGAGAACACAGCCTTGAAAGAAACTCCCCCCAAAGCCAAGTGAGACTCAAAGCAAAGAAACTCTGATTTAAATTCCCCCCCAGCTGCCGGCCCACAGCACCAGCGGGGCTCTGCCACTGCGGCCACAAGATAAACACCATTTTCAAGGTCAATTTCCTATGACCAGTTGCTTCATTTCTCATCGTTTTCTGTCCAACTTCATAGATTACCACTTAAAATTGATTTATTCTTTCCCTTTTCTACCATTACTTTGCACTTCATTTAAAAAGGGGGGGTGGGAGGGATTTTCTCTGTGTTCCGTACAACGGCGCTGTCATAAGATGATGGGCTCAGCTGGGTTTCAATTGACTAAAACCACTGCTCAGTAAAGCAGCGTGTCATAAAAGCTAAACCAAAGCAAGAGGCATCTCCCAACCATTTCCCCCTCTCTTCCCTACTGCTAGAAATATTGTTTTTCAGATGCAGTGACTTGAGTTTGTACATATGGAGCTCTGATTGCAAGGAAATGCTTTAACAGCCTCTAATAGAAAACAAAAGTTGTGCTGAGGTCTTGCCAGGGTTTGAGGTTCCTCCTGCAGGCCGGTAGCACTCGCACTTGAGATCAGATTAGAGCTGACAGAGATGAAACTGTGCTGGCCCACATCCTTGGGCTTGCTCCAGGGCCTCTCATCTGCATTTCATCGTGATGTGAGCACATGTTCCCATCATTGGTACACTCATCTGCATCACTCTGAATGTTAATCACAGGCTAACCCAATTTCTTCAGCAAATTTATTACTTACTGTTCATTAAAGTTCATAAAACCTAATGTGAGCCTGAAATAAGCAGAACACCCTTACCGAGGAGTCCTCAGTGACACAGCAATTCAGAGGTGGCAATGTCAGCCCCAGGAGCTCCTCCTTGGAAGGTGAGTGCCAGAATCTTTCATACCTTCTCCAGGGATGCAAGGGGGAGGGGAAGGAAGCAATGGGGTACCAAGAGCTGTCATAGCACTTTAGAAAGCCTTGTAGGCACTTGCTCATCAAAACAAGCCCCAGAATATTTTCAGGATTATCTAAAGATATTTTTTCAGTGCTCAGACAACACTCATATGCTTAAAACTAAGTGTGTGCTTAAAAGCTTTGCTGAGCAGGGCCTGAAGAAGCTGCGCTTGTGTTTTTCACATTGGAAAGGGACGATCTAATATATTCTAGTGAACAGCCAGAGAGAGTAAACATTAACATCTACCTCCCCAATGAACTATGTGCATCTGAAATTATCTGTATTTCCTACACCAGTTCCTCAAAACCTCAGGAACACACACAAATCCAAGCCTCCAACATCCCGAGTGGAAACTGCTAAAATTCTCCAAAGGACATTATGATTGAAATATTCAATCAGATGATGTTACCATCAGAATAATGAAGCCTTTGGAGGATTTGCTTCATTGAGTATAAAATAATTTTGAGAGACACTTGAAAGGAAGAAACCATGTCTGTGGGAAGAAACATGACCGACTTTTTGCCAGAAAGAGGATTATTCTGCAAGCCAGAAAATGACACCTCTTGGTAACCCAGCATCAGATCTGCTTCTAGGCTAAAATTAGATGTCACAAAACATATAAATACAGTTTTTGCACAGCTGTGTAAATGAAAACACAGGGGTTGAGAAAAGAAATTACAGATGTTTATTCTCCATTCCTCAAAATTTCCATAACCATATAATGAATCCAGTCTGAAATTAGAAATTTGCTCCCTCCTTTAATTAAATCAATTTGCATTTTTTCTCAGCTGATTAAATAATAGAAAGCTCAGAGGTGAAGGAGGGTTTTGTGATTAAGACACTGGACAAAGACCCAGGAGAGCTGAATTCAATTCCTGGTCCTGCCACAGAGTTCCTCTGCAACCCTGGGCTTAATCTCCTCCTGCCTCTTTTCCCCATCTGCGGAAGATGGATGATATTATACTCTCACAATTTCCGTCTTGCCTATGAGATCATGAGCTCTTCAGGGAAAGGACTAGTTAGTAAAGCCTGTAGGGACAACACCCCTACAACGGGAAGGGGATGGGAGTGGGATCTCCAGCTGCCCTGCCCCTTCAGACTCACAGTGGCAGCAGAAAGCCCTGACCTCTCCCTGCCACCGCCACGTGGGCCAAGCCTCGGTGCAGTGAACGTAAAACAGGCTCAAGAGAAGCAGAGCAGGGCTTCTCAGCGACTGTGGTGCCCATTTTTCCCATAGGGAATGCTTTTGGCTTGCCAAGGTAGCTCCAAAGCTGCGCACACAGGGCGGAACAAGAGCTTGTCAGGCTGAGCTTTGCACCAAGGGACAAAGCAAGACAAGGCCAAACTTTCGATCACATTCTGTTTCCCAGGTCCTAATCCCATTCACAGAGCACAGCATTATAAAGCACTGCATTTTTTTGCAAGCAAGGCTGAGGTGCAGCCTAATGAGGGTGTGAAGCTTGACTTTGATAGGGCCAAAATGCCCACAGCTCTCCATGGGGACAGAGCTGTGGATGAAGCCTGCAGCTGAGTGATTGCAGGCACCGGGAATTCATCTCGGGAATGAGACTGGATGCTAAGAGAATTATTTTAGAGCACAATAACACACCAGGCTGTCTTCATCACCGCTATTACTCTTGCCCTACTCGACTGCGAGCATATCGCATCAAATCGACGGAAGCAAAATTAATATCTTCAAAAAGGAAACAGTTCACCACATCACACACAGTCCAGCTACCATAAGCATAAGTTCCCTGATAGCAATCATCTTCAAAACCCCAGTGGTTATAAAAGACTCTACGGAATTCATGATTTTTTATGGGTTTCTTTTAAATAATTGAACCAAAATATGGTTTTGAAAGACTATTCCTAGCTATGCTGTTTTAAGGGATTAACAAGCCATTATGTACTAGATCATACATACATAATGGAATCAGCAAACAGGAATCAGCAAGTAATCTTCTGCCTCCACGAAGACTAATGTGTAATTGCCAGAAGCACCAGGGGAATTTCTGCCTTTTGTTAAAGCTTCAGGAGGTGACTGTCGTCAAATTTGACAGAAATACAGAACACAATGATCATTCACGGGCATGAAAGGGAACAGTTTCTGTTTCATACAATACCAAACTTTCCCTACAGTTGTGAGCTGAGCCTGTGTATTGATTTGCAGATGCAAGTGCTAACTGTTATTATTTAGCAGATTATGGGAACGCTACGGACAAAGGCATGATATGCAAGATGAATTTTATGAAGCGTATTTCCTTCGTGGAGCCTTTCCACTGATACAGTCTCAGTGTAATTCCATGAACGGAGAGCCGTGATCAGACAGCTGATAGGCACCACATTTCCCTAAGCAATTGCTTTTCCATTAAGAACTTGCATCAAACCAAAACACCGTGGGGGAGAGCAGAGCACAAAGAATAAATATCAGAGCAGAACTCAGAAGTGTGGTGATATTACAGAACTAAACCAAAGCCTGTGGCTTTACAGAGCAAACACATGCACAGTGCTTCAGTGGGAGCGAGCACCAGAAAGGAAGCACCACAAAAAACCTTCCTGTGTGACCATCTTCAAGTTCAAGGCCATGGGGAGATGGCTTTATACACATAGCATGGCATGCTGGAGGAAAGGCTGCAGGTCCTGCACAAAACCTTAGCACTAGCGCATCCAATCCCACTGGAAGGAATTGCCTTCCAGAGAGAAGCAGCAAAAGGAGAACTTAAACACAGGGTGTGCAAGCTCTCAAGGATTACTGGAGTGCCGCTCCAGCTGGTTTCTCTAAAAGGCAGCTACTGGCACCCAGAGAGGAAAGGCAATAGCTGTACACCCTGCCCTGCCTCATGCTGCCCCCGAGGCTCAACACACTGACCTGCTCTGACTACAACTTGATGAAGCTTATGCTGAAATGGGACAGACTCGGCTCCGCACACTGCATCTGGCAGGAAAAGTATTCACTGAATTTTGCTCTTCCTGTTCTTCTATTCCCTTTTAATAACTGCATTTAGATCACGTGGCTAAGGGATTACTGATAAAAGCAGCACTTGAAGATTTACTTTTTTTTCCTGTTTTGAAAGCCATCCCAAGCCAGTGCAGCATAGAAAGTACTTGAAAACAATGCAGCACACCCCACCATAGACATCCAGAGCCAACTTCTGCAGAACTCTTCTCATGCTTAGCAATACAGAAGAAGACAATGTCAAGTGGGATTTTCCACTAAAGATTAAGAGTTTTCTACTAAATAATTTATTAGAAGGGCTGAAAAGTCCTAATGCATCCCAAGGAAGATGGAACAGTTCTGAGGGATTTGAAAGACAGACAGAAAGAAACGTGTGTGCCCAAATCACTGTTACAGAACTCATGGATTTCTTGGAAAAACAAGTATTCTCTAGTGATACACTCTCTGTACTTCTATTCTTTGGAGTTTTTCACTCTAAAGTGAGAAGAGTTTCTGGTACTGGTACCAAACTCCACTAAAGAGCATAGGGGATGGCAGAGCCTCTCTAGAAAGCTCACACAGTACCTACTGCCAGCAAGGGATGTCAACGAGACATTTTCCAAATAACTCAAGACTTGGACAACCCCATTCTGTAACACACAATTCCTGCATACAAATAGTAGCCCCGGATTCTCATCTGGTATCTTTTTCCACAGAAAGACACATGATGAGAAATAAATTGCCAATAGTTTTAAGTTCAGATCACATGGCCATGTCCAAAGCAGCAGAGAAGCCCATATACCAGCAAACACGTCAGGAAGAGGCTGATTACAGCAGCAGCATTTCAAATGGAGCTGCAGGATCATAAGGCAGAGGATGAGGTCTTTTAGTCTCTTATTTTTACCCAATGACTGTATAAGATGCCGTAATCAATCATAACCACGCTAAGAATAGCATCACAGTGTTGGAGCACAGGCAGTCCTGTACAGGGATTACTTTCCTGAGCTGCTCCAGATGAAAAGACGCTACTCGAAAGAGCTGTGGCAGAGTTTCATGTCCTGTGGCTGAACCCCACCAGTCCAAAGCCATGGCACAAGGTTTTACCAGTAAGTCCCTTGCATTAATCCATCACAGGAGCTTTGCTGCATAACTTTCCCCCTTTGTTTTCTGAGCAAATCACATCACACACAAACAGCTGCTGGCCAAGCCATCAAATTGCATGTAGGTGTTCAAAAGCAATGTTAAAAATAAAAAGCAAGACAAGACTGTTAAAATTCATGTAATTCCTTATAGATTGCTATCAGAGCTGAGGACTCAGGTGCATGAGAGAAAGCAATGCTATGGATAACATACATACTCCTTCAAACCTTATTATGCTGCAGCACATCAGTATTCCAGCAACATCCTGGGTAGGAAGTTGTAGCGATATTGATAAATTATATTCTGTCCACATCACTAGGGTGCCAGTAATGTTTCAAGATGCCTGGAGGATCAGTGGGCGACTCTTACAATGTATATATAAAGAGAAATCTTGTTTTGTCTCCCTAGAGACAGTTTCTCTTCTAATGGAGTGTGGTCAGAGGGGTTCTGCTTAATTCATGCATTTAACTCTTGATCTCCGTCACTTCACAGTGGTTTTGTGCTAACTACAACCTATAGAGGCCATTAGGCAGGAAGACTAAGATTGACTTTTCTTACTTCATGGATTATACAGAAGGAATGGGAGCAAGTCGGGCTCATATGTTTAAAGAGTTCATGGGGTTGGCAGTAACAGAAAGTACCCAGCAACCAGCAGAGATGCTTAATTCTAAACCTTACACATCAACAATAAAAAGAGTATCTTTCCTTCTCACTGTTACATCATTAAACGAACCAGAAGGAGCTAAACCAGGACCTCTGGAGGTGCTGACAACAGAGAGCTGTCTGAGCTTCACGGAGGATAACATGAATTTTAATTCATGCTACCATTCGTAATGGTAGCAAACTGTTAGAGTGCCTATTCCCCTTCAGTGGGAGGAATTATTGTTAAAACGTGTGCCTATAAGTCCTGTGGTGCAGCCAGGCATTCGGGGAGCTGGGCTGAGTGTCTCTGGAGCCCGGGGATGCTCCGCTCCATCCTGGCAGTGCCGCAACCACCGCAGCCTCTCGCCGGCTGCGCCACGAGGATTTCTGGCCACAGAACCCGGGCTTGCTGTGTACAAACCTCCCACCCGAGGTGGGAACTCAGCAGGTGATGCAGCATCCCTGTGGCACCCTCAGCTTCCTCACTCAGGGAAATCAAGCAGTGCTGGCTGGCGCACACAGGTGATTCAAGCTGGATGAGTGAAGATTGCTTTTCCACAGGGAACCGTCCCTGGAGTGAAATGGCCAAACAGCACATCGCCCACTCCTCACCTCTTCCAGTTTGCAGCGCGGCTCATCAGGGCTGATGTGAAAATACCATTGTGCTCAGCATCAGCCCTTATTCCAGGAACCCCTCAGATGGGCCAGACAACCACGTGAGAGCAGCAGGAGTTTCAGCTACTTCCACCCACCGGTGCTTACAGCCCAGTAACCTGAGACATTACACAGCCTGCAGGTGCCACTGCCAAAGGAAACTCAAGTCTCACCACAAGCAGGAGGGAGCATGTGGAGGTCAGGAAAATGCAGGGTTTGGTGCGGAAAGGGGAAGCAAAAGGCTTTCCTGTGCCTTCCCTGCTCGCCAGCCCCTTTCCCAGGGCTGAGAGCAGCATCCAGGCCCTCCCCTCCCGCTCACAGAGAGCCGGTCTCTGCAGAGACAATTTCAGGCAGGGCGATAAGTAACGCTCCTTTCACACAAACCTCCGGAATAATAGACTTTGCTGTAACTGAGTCTCTGGGAATAGCACAGGGCTGTGCTGCTTAATTCACAGAGCCTCTGCATTCTGCTGCTCGTCCCCTCCCCAAACATACACATCCAAAAAGAAAACCTTTCCCAGGGGATGTGAGCCCTCTCTCACACAGGACTGGCTGTGGGTGTGAGCCCAGGGGGAGAGGCAGGGCAGCACAACAGGCTCACAACACGCTGCAAACAACCCTCCTTGCCGGGAATTTTGAAAAATGCCAGATATCAAGGAGCATATGTTCCAAGTGCCCCTGAGCAGTCACAGAACACTACATTTACAAACAGAGAAAACCAAATTGAATCACTCAGTACATTTGCATGCAGTGTCTGTAGGACAGTTTAGAATCAAGATTAATATGCAGATTGGAGCAGGGGGCTGTGATGACAGGCAGGGCAAGCTGGCTCTGGGGCCAGGGAGCAGCAATGAAGGATGCTCAGGGATAGAGGATCCACTCATAGAACACCCTCCAGGGACAGCAGCAGCTTTTGGGTGTCCTGCTGTTGGCAAGAGCTGATACAAAGGGTATTTATTGCTTTTGCAGGTTCACGCTGGGGTTGATAAAGGTCATCTAAAATTAGATCTTAATCTCACGTGCCAGTGGCCGGCAGAGATCACTCCTGGGCTCAGCAGCTCCCAGGGATGTGTTGTGTATCCTCTCAAATGCTCCTAAAACCATAGCCCCTCACTCTTCAGCTTCTCCATCACCTCTGCTCATGAAGAAATCAAGTTCAAAGGGCAAAATGAGGGAGGCAAAGCCCCCCTCACACATTCTCAAGCTCATTTCATACAGTCACTGCTTTTAATGAAACTGAGAATTTGGGGGGGGAGGGAGTGTTTTAAAGTGCAAATTGCAACAAAAGGCCTCAGTGACATCCTGCTCACTGATGCCATCACTGAGGGTTCATCCTCAGTAAGACGTGGCTGCCATGCTCAGATTGAGCAGCTGGAGCTTTTGAAGCATAAGGCTTTGGTTTATCAGGTAAATAAGCCAGGGAGGTGATAAGCCACTCTCTGAAAACCCTTCAATAATCACAGTGATATATGCCTTGAACTCACACTCCTTTCAGACTTCCCTGGCTTTTTAATGACAGAAAAGAAGATCTTGGTTTCAGAAATATTCAGTGTTCTCCATTGTCAGTCTCTAGCTTAAAAAATAATTAAGTTTACTCTCCTGCTAGCCTGTTATCAGGTCAGTGCAAGATGCTTAGAGATCAGTATGCCACAGTAAGAAATATTTCTGTCTATTTAACCCACTAATTCAATCTCAGTAAAGAATGAAACCCATGAAGTATCTATTTATAAAGTAAATACAGCAAGTAGAAAGCAAATATTGGTCCTGTTTCAGGCCATTAGCTGAGAAGATATTGAGAAGGTAATAGCCACAATTTTTATAGTGTTAAAAAGAAGTGGTTTGTTCCAAAAGGTCTTGGTTATTTTATTTTTTTTTTATGGCCAGAAGTGTCAACCTGAAATGTTGCAGGGAACACCAGAGGAGAAACACCTCAACTGTGACCCAAGAAAACACTCCCAGGACGCACCGTCCTTCTCTTTACCTCACGGATGTAAAAATACCAGACATCAAAAGGTGGATGCACAGAGAACTGAGACAATTATTGCCCACTCTCAACACTTCATTGCAGCATTTCCTTCTGTAAATGCAGCTCTGTGGCCTGGCAATTTCCATAAAGGTATCGATTCCCCTTGGAATCTGCCAAGTGTTTGCCATAAAGCCGGTGCCTCCCACACTAAACTGTTTCCACTCCGCCATCCTCCCTCATGCCTCTGGGAGGGTTAATTGGATTATTTCAGAGAGATTATTTTCCAGTACAGTCTAGACCTAAGCACACTGGGATGTGGCATCTCTCACCACGCTGATGGGGGACTCAGAACCCCATGGGAGGACAGTCCCAGCACACAGAATGAAATGGAAGTAACGTGGACACTGTGGTGGTGCTCATGCAGCTCATCCACCAAAACTTAGAGAGAGGCAGATTAAAAAACGTTCAGGCTTTATCATTTAGCACTTTTCTCAGCTCCTTATTTTTTGAGCTAAAGCAGCCCACTATGTCCCCCTCTTCATCCCCTAACACACAGTGTTGAGCGACTCCAGTCTACCTTTTCCATTCTGCAAATCCAGCAGAAACTGTCTGTCCTGAATTCTCCACATCTATTCATCACGCGAATTAATGCGGAAGCTTCAAGTGCCAAACTAATACAACTGTAGAGCGCAATTAAAACTGCATTTAATTCCACTCATATTTCACAAAGAACATTTCCACAAATAGCAACTTCTTTCCAAAAAAAAAAAAAAAAAGGTACACAGTAAACATCAGCAGAGCCTTAAATAAAGGGAATTGCTATTGATCTCTGGGTATCCTAAATTCAGTAAAATGCTGTGGCAAAATTGTGTTCTAATGAAACAGTAATTTAAATGTCATTAATTTCATATTTGCCATTCCCTTTTTACTACACTGATCCCTGAATTAAAGGCCTTAATATCTCCTATGTCATTTAGGGATTTAATGGGTTTGATCCAGATTTAAAGGTTTAGAAGTGTTTTGTTTGGAGTTTCTCATATACTCTCCTAGGAACCATTAAACCTTTGCCAGAACCAGGATATGAGCTAATGGCTATTTCCGAATAAATCTGTATTTTTAAACTGGGGAAGAAACCTCAACAGTGTCCATTTCTAATCCCACTTCTCCCTTTTGCTGGCACAGCAGTGCAGCTGAGGAGGCTTCTCATGAGATGATTTCTGACCCCAAACACCCTTCAGTATGGAATTCTTGCTACTTTCTAAAACCAGACATGAAAAATAAAGTATGTTAAATACCACAAAAGCCTGGCTGTACAGTTTGAGTTATAGTAAAAAGACTTTCTTGTGTCTACAATTGCCTGAAAGGAAGTTCTAGCCACATGAGGGTCAGCCTGTTCTCATGTTCTTCTTGAGAAGAAACGGCCTCAAGTTGTGCCAGGGGAGGTTTAGGTTGGATATCAGGGAAGATTTCTTCACTGAAAGGGTGGTCAGGCTGCTCAGGGAAGTGGTGGAGTCCCCATGCCTGGAAGTGTTCAAAAAACATGTGAATGTGGCACTTGGGGACATGGTTTAGTGGTGAACCTGTGGTGGAAGGGAAATAGTTTGACTCAATGATCTTAGAGGTCTTTTCAAAACTTAATGATTCTGTGATAACTTTAATGCACTGAAGTTACAGCTGCTTTCCCATATACAAGGATCTCCCCCTTAATTGTCCACACAGAGAATTTAAATAGTTCAATGTGGAGTTGAATTCTTCATTTAAATGGTTTGTGTCTTTATTGGATAATCTCTTACATGTGCTTCATTATATCAATAACAGTAGGAAATTATTGATTTTTCTAAAGCCATTAAGTTCAATTAGCTTTTCAATTCAAATGGAAAAATGGTAAATTACCTTCATTTGATGGTAAAAATAGTAAGGGGGGGGGAGGGGGGGAGGATAATACCCTAATTTGTGAAGTATGTGAGCAAAGTGGTAAAGGTAAAGCAAACAAATGAATATTTGTGTAATAGCTCTAATCAGCACTGCTCGGCATTTAAAACTGGCATCATTATGCTCACTGGACTGTGTAGCTATAAGGAGTTGTGATGTTGTTTACCCACTTAATCTTGTGAATAAATTATAGCAGAATAAATAATAAACAATAGGAAAAAAGGTGGAAAACCATTTGGAGCAAATTAAGCTTCTGCTTATCCTTAGCCTAAGGCACACACAGCATACCCCAAAAGTTGCTGAATGTTGAGATGTAGCAAAGTTGGAAATACAGACCCAAAACTCTGCAGGGTCTTGGGAGACACACCTGGGCAGGTCCCACAGCACACGTGGGGTATGCACAGGCACAGATTATAAACTGAAAGCCTGATTTAAAAATCCATTAAAGCACATCCTAGTGATCAAGGAATAAGCCACCTGATTGAGAGTGGATTTTACTTATTAATTTTAAATGAATGTAACTCTTTTGTGGCTGTTCACATACACCATGTACAAATCCAAGCAGAGATAAGACCAGAGAAATACTAAAATAAAACTAAGCCTGTAGTGAATGAAATATTTCAAAAATTATCTAGATTTCTATTTCAGAAGTTTACTGGGAAACCACAGCAAAATTTTAGCATTTAATTTCAATTAGTGCCCTCAGGAGAGGAGGTTCAAAGCTTTTAGGGTTTTTTTTTTTTTGCCCAGTAGAACTCAGAATTGGTTCTTTCTCTGTTCTGCTTACTACAGCACCAAAAAGGACTTCGCAGCAAGCCTTGGGCTGAAGGTAATCCAAGGATCACTTCCCTGCACCAAGCTGGACTTGCACACCATTTCAGGGAGGAATCCCAGTGCCACGATGAAGCACATACTCTCTGACACAAGAATATCCAAACAAACAAGTCGTCTGACTGATGGCCCAGGCAAGCCTGAGAGCTTCACATGTGCTCTTTTCAGTCCCTGCTGGAAGGTCCTGAGCAGCTGGGAGGGCTGGGAAGCCCCCAGGATAGCTCTGGGGTGGTGCTGCCTTCCTGCCTCGCGCCCTCTCCCTTCCCAGCCGTGCCCACACTATTGATTCCTGCAGCCACCGCAATCAGTCATAATGAGGAAACAAGAAAGAGCCCATCCATCCAGACACAAACCCACAAGCAGATATTATCTAGGGCTCGGTGCTGATTGAATTTCCACTGACCCAGTCGTTTGGCTTGGCTGGAGGTTTTGTGCAAGACTAAGAGTTCACTTTGTGCCCAACAGTAATCTCAGCATTATTACTGTGTTCATCATCTTCAGGGCAGTCTAGAAACAGCAAGAAAACATGTTTTAAAAGTCATCTCTCTCGTTCTCCCATGTTGAAGTTTGCTCATTTTATTTTACCTTTATGGCTTGATTTTATGAATAGTAACAAAGTGTCTAGTCATTTCCTTATCAAGTATCATGCTAACTAACCTTTTTTTTGCTGAATAATTCACCTTTAATGCTCTTTTTCTTTTCCCCCATGTGAATTCCTCCTCTCCACTTCATATCTAGCTGCAATGAACTTTACTGCTTAATCCTATAAAACCTAGATACATTCATTTTCTGGATGAGCAGTATAAACTTGAAAACTATGTATTCCCAAGGCTTTTCACCACTGGCAACCTTCTGAAGAACTGAAGAGGATGTGCTTAGATCCTCCTCCACTTTTTCTTTCTCTCTGTCCTCTGCCCTTCCTCCTTTTTGTGCCTGATACCCCTCCACTTGTTTCCTTTTAGCTCCACAACACTTTAAATTATTTTTGGAGCTGTTTCTTTTGACCTGGCTTCATAACACAGAAAGATCTGCTCTTCAGCAGTGGTATATATATAAAAAAAAAAATTAAAAAAACCCCAATATATAAAAACAGAGGTATGGAGACTGCACAGCTGGATCCAAACCAAGCCCTGGAGAATGAACCAGCACAGAGAAATAAATACATGTCAGTCAGCTATTCCCAAAAACAGTGGTCAGTGTGTGCAGTGGCTGCTGCGGACACAAGATGTAGTTCTTGGTCTCTTGTAGCTATGGGCTCCCACATTGCCATCTGTGGGAAAAGCTTCACTCCAGTTGTGGTTTTGTAGGACACTGATGTGAAATGATGACCAGAACAAAGATACTAACGGTTTTGTCATCTTATGACAGCTTTGTCCCTGTCTGTGACAGCAGTCCATGAGCTTGGCCCAGGGTATTTAGACAACTACCCTCAAGTCTGGAATGAAGGCAAAATGCTAGGCTGGTGTCTGCCCATCAAAATTTATCTATGACTCAGTATCTTACTGAGAAAAGTCCTTCTGGGAGCTACAGAGAATGACTCTGCAGACTGCACATGCCACAGGCCATCCTTTGGGACTCTTTCTGCACAATGACTTAAAGCTCACCCAAGCAGAAGGCAGATGTTCTTGAAGGCAAGCATAAGGCTGTGGAATCAACTGCAAAGCTTGGGAGAAAATTCACACCCATCCACCCCCAGATGCAGGATCCAAGCCTCGATCCTCTCTCTGCCTTCACTTCAGGACAAAGCAACTGATGCATTAGAAACTGAAAAGCAGCTGGTTCTGCCTCAGAAAAGACTTCCACGATAACAAAACCAACCAAACAAAAATGCTATTAAAATAAAACACTCCATTGCTCACACTTCTCTTCCTGGGGAGAGATGACAGAATAAACACCACATGATGGATGCCAGTCCCGCTGCTTAATGTGCTCCAGGACAGCGCTCTCACGTGAGAGGGATGAAAACAAACTAGGGCAGCAAGCAAGAAGCATCCCAGGCTGAAGTTTCTGGCCCAGGGCGGCTGCTCATTAAAACTGTGCAAAAATTGTCACTTCAACATAAATCTAAATGCAATTCAGCACTACTGACTCAGTCTGGGAGGTGTTTTTGCCTAAGCCTGACACTGGAGGGGAACCTTCTAGTGCTCCCATGAATAAGCTGAGCTAGACCTGCAGAAAGCCTCCAGCTGGAGAATTATGCAGTGTCATCATACAAACATTTCATTTGCTCTTTGCTATAGAATGCTCCTCTTGAGCAAAGGATTTTTGCAGCTCTCGTACTATGAAGTTTTTTGGTAATCATTCAGTCATTTTATCCCACTTCCCCAGTATGGCCATACTATTGATTGCTTTCTTTACTAACGCAATCATTAGTGATGAAGAATAACAAAGCATCTATCCCAGATTTGAAACCTGCAATCAGATCTCTTCTAGACTTCACCACTGATTTAAGTACTAGTAAACATTTCCACTCTTAACTTGCTGAAAGTCTGATCGTAGATGTCAAGAAAATATTTTCCATTTAACACTTTCTAAAGAGGTTGTCTATAAGATTAGATTTTCAAGTATTAAGCTGTAATGTTGAAATCAAATATAATCTCTCTACCAAGCCCAGTGTGGAATTCTAATATCCAGTAGCAAAAATATCCCAACACCAACTATATTTGCCTATCACTGTATTTATTTATTTTTGAACTTTTATCTGTGTTTCTGATTAATTCCTGACTGTGCTCTGCTCATCTTTGACACCTTCAGCCACATTTTCAAACACAGTCTTCTTCATAACAAACCAACATTTATACACAGCTTATTTGCCATACAGTTATTGTAATTGTATGTACACTAAGAAGACAGAAAGAAATTGCAATTAAAAACACTGAATTTACCCTGTTAGAAATCTTTTCCCCACTTCCCCTCTTGGAGCATCACCTTCCTATTTGTAAACTGGGATTCTGCTGGACCTACATATGCCACTTTTCCTTCATTACAAACACACACACACACACACACACGTATATATATATCCATACATACAGAATAAGAAGGTGTTTCACAGAAATTGACCTTCCACATAGCAGCATTCCACCTTTGCAGTGTATAGGGAATACTGCAACACCAGGCCTTAGCCTTTCTGTCACAGAACCTGCTGTGTCCTCTCAAAGCTCCAAATCAGTGAGGTTCCCACCTCCAAAGCTTGATCTTACCACTGTTAAACTGTTAAAAAACAACAGCAATCACTTTGTCTTTGGATTTTCTATGATTTTTTACTAGAAAACAAAAAATAAGTTAGGAAAAAAGTCCTCCTCCTGCTGAAGAACTAAAATAGCCTAAAGAAGAAATACCTACTCCTTAGCTATTATTAATTAACTACCTAAAACATGGTACAAGTGTTCAGCTACTTTGTATGTATGCACAGGGGGGCTGAACTTCTAAGAACACCGTTATGTGAAAGCGGAGGGTGATTGGAACAGAAACATCAAGAACAGAGAAGTATCACACAAACAGGAGTTCTCTGCTTGGTGGGCCCACAGGGAACTGGGAGAGAAAAAGAATTAACAAGTAGATGTATTAAAATGTGAGCAAATTCTTAAGCAGCTGTGATGAGACACCCTATAGAACACCTCAGCAGCTAAAGGCAGGCCACGGCTGGTCTCTGCACAGGGACCAAAGTTCATTTGCTCTGAATCACTCTGATATAAGTCCCTTCCAATATTACATCTTCTGGTTAGATCATCAGAATGGTTTAGATTGGAAGAGACCTTAGAGATTATCTACTTCCAACCCACCTGCCATGGGCAGGGATACCACCCACTAGATCAGAATGTCACACCAGGGTTCCCATTTGGGAGGAAAAGCAGGTTTTCTCCCTGATTTTTATTTTTGATAAGTGAGATCAGCTGGATTCACCATCATTTCTAGAAGCCTGGGTGTGTCTGAAAGAAGTGCTCTGGTTCAAGCACAAAGCACCGAGTGATGAAAGGGCTGCTGAGTGACATCCTCTGGCCTGAGCTGTGCAGGAGGCAGGACTGGATGATCATGATATAACCTCATCTGGCTTTTACCATCTGTGAAGCTGTGAAGCGTAGCCTGAAAGAACCAGAGTTTCTGAACATTGGTAAGGTTTAATTGTATCTGTATCCAATGTAGCATGACAGCTGCACGTGCTAGGAAAGAACAGCCAGACCTAAAACAAAATGTGCTGCTCGTGACACTCTCCCAAAGGCCATTATTTGAAGGGCAGTCCCACTGTCAATACACCAGAGCTCGTGGCTTGGTTTCAGCATCAGCTTACATAAATAGAGAGAGGCCACTAGCTCCTGAGGTGGCACTTCCATTGAATCAACCACAATCACAGTCAGCCAAATACCATTTAACATTATAGATGATGCAATTCCACTGGGATGCAGTTAAAACGAGTCCCAACTCGCTTTCCCTAGAGGAATGCAATTTATCTGGGCTTACAGCTGTTGCATTCACAGGATAAGATTATGAAATAACCCTTTCCGGAGCATTAGGAGATATGGGTGGCCAGAGCAATAGAGTCATGCTCATGTCCCGGGAAATGCTCTCACTGTGGACGTGATTTGGGGAAATGAGTGTGTGTCCTGCGGGACCTCTGAGTTTCAGCGTGCCTGCTTGAAAGGCTTGGCTTCTGCAAACACTGGGAATTGGGAAGGGAGCCCACTGCATGACCAAGCATTTCACAGGAATCAACAGGAAAATAAGCAGGGGAAGAATTTAAGGGAAACATAACATGGATTCAGGAGGACAGAATTACATCCCCATGATGCTCCTCTGTAAATACAACAGCTTCATGGAGTTGGTGCAAACCCTTGCACCTATACAGTCCATGAACACAGTGATGATTCCCAGCAGGTATGGAATTACTGCCTATTATTCGTTCCTCCTTAGTAATAATATCAATTTAGCTGTTAGTTTTTGTTTTGACTCCATGCTTAGGAATCAGCGGGGCGATAAAGCTATTTAAATGGAAATACTATTTAAATACACAATCACCTGATTGGAACAAGAACAGCTCCTGCTCCTGAACATTTCTCATATAATAGCTGCTTTTTCCTCTCATTAAATGCAGAAATCTGATTAACATTTAGATCACACGTGCTTTACTTACAGCAATTAGGACCAGATACTAGAGTTTTGTTAAACTATGTAGGATTTTTATGCTTTATCATGAAGGGGAGAACAAAGAAGCTCCATAACACTACATCTGGTCCTCTCTACTGCTTCTGTTCTGTGCACAGTCTCAAGGACAAATGTTAACTTTAAAGAGAAGTCTGTAGGGACAAACTTACTGAGGAAAAAATTGGACACATGGATGAACTCAGCTTTGTAATGCAGTACAGTGATCGGTAACACCATAATTCTGTACGCTGGCTGGCAACACCCAATTAAACAGTCTAAGGGGTTACAGCAGATACAGATTAGGAAATAACTGCTAAAAATAACATGTATGAGGCCTGAAAATGAAAACCTTCTTTGTTCCAATCAAAAAATAATAGTAATCTGCAATTCATAAGGTTCAACTCAAGACAGAAGGGATCAAATCTCACTGTTCGAAAAGATTCAAAAATATAACTGAAGAGGTAATATAGGATGTCCACCACATTATTTTGCTCAAGCCATGTTGTCACATACTTCACAAGCTGTCGTGTTGTTCAGCAAAGGCAAAACACAGAGCTCATCCCTTTAAAATAAGAAGCACAACTAGAATATAACAGTAAACCAAATCAAATTAAACAGTATGTGAAGACTCTTCGAGCAGATTAACATTTATTGCAACACTCTGCTCTGACTGGTCCTGAAAGAGACCCAAATACTTCTAATGAAGGATTTCCCAAGATTAAACTCCACCCAAGTGAGTAGGATGGAACGTGCTTCCCAGGCAGACAGGGACATCACCCAGGGCAGCCCATGGTTCTGGAGCTGTACCTTTCCATCGGGTGCTCCACCCTCAAGGTCCCAGCAAACCCAACACCTTCCAGAGAGACAGCCACCCACTGCCAGGGGTGCAGGGTGCACAGACCTCACAGCCCCACCCGATCAGAGAGCCGGCGATTTATACCAGCAAATGACTTCTCCAGGCAGTGATCTCTTGGGTTTATGGGGTCTCACTGATCAGAGACCCCACCCAGGTGGCTCCCAGCACTCGTGCAGAGCAGCTGCATCACATCCCATGTCAGTGTTTGCCTGTTCAGCATGAAGCTGACCCGACGCGTCCCCAGACACCAGATGCGCCGCTCACTCCATGACTGGGTGCACATGTGCAGTTGATGCGATGTGACATGTACAGGACATCTGGCACAGACACCCCAGTGCTCGACAGGCTTTGGTGCAACAGCAGATAGTCAGAACTTACTTGCTGGAGGTCTCTAATGCTTTGGATCACCAAAAAGGCAATTTGTGCAAAGCTTGTGCCTTGCCCGTGTGCCGCACAAACCAGGGCAGAGTGTTTCACCCATCCCCTTTCCCACCCAAACCCCCCACACCATCAGGAAACAAAACTGCCATTTCCCACATATTCATGAGGGAGTGAGCAGGCACATGTGTGTGATAGAAAAGATCTTCTCTCCCCACACCAAGTTTAAAACAATGCAAATCCAGTTTCTCTCTGGATGGGTCACCTTTAATCTTTTATACAAGCGCTAACTCAGGTCAAGGTTGAACCGACTTAAGAAAAGGACTTGGAGTCCTTTGAAAGAGCCTGCGAGTCCAATCTTGTGTTTGCATTTAATTAATCAGCTGAAGCTTTCAAATCTGTACTATTATCTCTTTAATAGAGCAGCCCCCTGAAGGCTTTTGCAGCGAGCCCGTGGCCCCTGGGGCACCCTGATGCAAACCAACCACAGGCACAATTCCCACATTTGAGGCAACGCCACATGACACGAGGCATGCGAACAAAAGAGCTCCAAATTTGGGAGACTAAATATTAATTGATGGCAAACAGAGTAAGATTCAGTAGCAGTGATTAGCTTCCCCAGTTGCTGTACGGGTAATGTTGTTGTTGGTTAATGAACTGTGTCTTTTCCTTTCTCTTTTAGTTTTTTCAATCCTGCAGATGTCCGGCGTGGAAGAGCTGTTCCTCAGACGGCTCCCAGATGAACAGCCTGCTGAATGTCTACCTTCCCACACAGTCTGTATTCCTCAGACACTAATTAGTGATATTTCAGGAGCTGTAAATGATGGAAGAGTCTCCTTCCCCCCCCCCCACCCCCTCCCTCCTCTTTTGTTCAAGACATGTTAATAGTCTAAATCAGGTTGCTCTTGCCATCGTTTCCCACCCCACTAACCTGATGCCCACTGAAATGCCTCGAGGGTCTGAAGGGCAGACAGAAGGTGCTCTCAGTTGCCTCCTGCCCAGGGATGAGCTGCAGCTCCACTTTCTTAACAACAACGTGATGAAAACCAGGAAACATTCAGAAATAGAGAAGTAAGATGCAGCCTTGTTGATGTGTGCTCTTCATTACCCACACCCCAAAGGCAGCAAAAGCTTCTGGCTCAGGTGAAAAGTGCCAGTGAGTCACTGTATTTTCCACTTTTTTCTTTTTTCCCTTTAAAAAACAAACCCCACTAACTCTTAGAGAAAGTGCCAGTTGGGAAGACAGCAAATACTTTCTCTGCTGTTTTGCAGGCAATAAAACCTGAAGGAGCTACTACAACATCTCTCCTGATCTGCATCAAATAGGACATGGGACTTGAAAACAGTCACCAGTGGAAAATGCCACCCCCTAAGAGATATATGGTGGTGATGGTTTCCATTATTCTCCCTATTTAAAACACACATCTTGTTTCTATTTTGCAGGAGGCTCATGTTTTCTTGGGACCACTGGCAGGATCAAAGCTTTCCTGCCCATGGATGAGTGGACAGCCTTAAGAATGGAGCAGCCCATAGACTAAAGCAGAATAAAATGCCACCAATTTACATTATGGAGGGGAAGGAGCAAGACAACAAGTATAAATTGAGTTAAATTAGTTCACTATCAGGTACTTTTCCAGTAAAGCTTTACTCCAGAAAATGCTACTCATAATTTGCTGCTGCCAGAGGAAACATTCTCTTGCTTTGGCAGACTATTATCAGCAGCTGCAAAGTCACTCCTGCATCCAAGGCTTTGGGCAGCCCTGTGGGAGGGATTTTTCCCCACCAGCCCAATCTCAAGTTCCTTTTCCCCCCACCAGAAACCAATCTACTCAACACCAGAAAAAGTCTACAGGAGACTTTCTGCACTCCTGCATTCCCCATCCATCACTGTAGTACTGGTAGATATGATATAAATACCTGCAAAATTGGTTCTTCTGAGCCTGTTTCCCTTTAAGCTGCCCAATAAAGGTCCCCTCCTTTCCCTCCCAAGAACTGATGAATGACATGATTAGGAAACTGCTAAACACAGGGAGAAAACACCCCAAAAGAGCCTCTGAGAACTGAGCTCCCAACTATTATTTAAGACCAAGATGTGAACTAGTCTCACACAGCTGGTTAAATTTGGGATCCAGTTCCCCCAAAGCACTGCATCACACTGGTGGGGTACCACAGACCCTTCATCTCCTCCTCTATCATCCCCAGAAGGCAAGAGGAACCCAGGCTCTTCCAGAATAAGTCCTCACATACAAGTGTGTTAAATCACCAGGCACTTACTGTAATTTTCTGTAACAACAGCACCTCACATGATAAACCAATCCAGTTCAGAGGAAGAGATGACTTCTTTCATATTGCTACATCCAACTTATCATTTAGTCTTCCCACAGAATGGATTAAAAGCAAGAACATGTACATTTTTGAGAAAGTTTCCACGAGAAACAGCAGACACTGAGAGATGGAAAAACTCATGCTGGAGTTTTCTCACTCTGATACCTTCCCCTCCCCTCCCCCTCTTCCATTTTGCCTGTCAGGAACCAAACAGTTTGACTATGGCTGCCTTATCCTCAAAGAGAAGGGAAAAAAGGCACCCTCCTTGCCTGAAAGAGATCCAGACTTGAATTATTAGCAAAGACAAATCCTTCTGTCATTTTCATGAGTTAGAAAAATCAAAGCAACTTTGATACCTGGCTTGCCTCCACAGCCTTATAACTCACGGGAATGCTACCAACTAATCTGTCTGTGCTCTGTAGTTTTCCCCTCATTAGCTCTGCAGATTAAGGACATAACCAGCACACCTTCAGGAGGAAAGCTTGGAGTCCTCACCACGTGTCCACCACATGAGAAAAGGCAACTTCACTTCCCTGCTCTTCCCAAGAGGACTCATGCCATCATTCCTGGCTGTTCCTGCAGTGGCTCCTTGTGCTCCAGCTCCACACCTTCTCCAGCCACGCCTCAGCAGGGAAAAAGTGAAAATGGCTCCAATTTTCAATAAATAAATGTAAATACAGAGCTCAGAAGAGGGGTCAGGGCTAGGAATGCTGCAAGGTGGGACAGAGAACCTGTCTTTGGAGGTGCTTCTGGATGTAACACTCATCTCTGTATTTGTGAGGCATCAGCTCTCCCCATACTAACACACCAACACCTAATTCTGGGCCCTAATTTCCTCTCAACTTCAAAGAGCAAACCTTAAAGGGGAGGAACTGTTGGTTGGTTGGGTTTTTTTCAGCTTTGACTCCACAGGGCATCCTTGTTTGCTCTTTTTCTCCTTTAAAACCAAAAGCTTTCCACAAGACACAGCCTGCAGGACCCACACTGCATTACAGAGCAGGGTCAGAGGTGATCCCTTCAAAGCAAGTCCTTTACACTGGAAACACTGGGAATGTGCTCTGTGCCAGCAAGGAGGGAAAACAAGGTTGGTTGGAAGACCACTCATCCTAGATTTGTTTTCCCCCTACAAAGGCTCTTGCAATGCTGAGGCAATAAACTCACAGCCCCATAAATGCCAACAAAGATATTTGGGATCACCGGACTTTACCCTTTCACCTAAGACCAGATCCCTTCTGCTTTGGAATAAAGCAGCCCCTTCAGCTACCACCAGGACACAAACCTGTCTGACAGTCTGTGCAAACTGTGCTGTCCATGTCAGAGGTGCTACAGAAACTTTTCCATGCTGGAGAAGGAGCAATGGGCCACCAGGCAGAACATGGGATCCCAGGCACGTGTGCTCTGCTTGGCAGAGCCTCCCATGCTAACAAGGGAGCAGCCTGTGTGTATCCTGCCTTTGGGACACACTAACTCATTACGGGACACCCAACTGGAATTTCCCACCTCTGCAGATAAACAAGGCCTGTGTATTGCTGACCACAAAACCGTGTCATGGACAGAATACTGCAAATTTCCAGTGTCCAGGAGTTACATCCATGGACAGCCACATTTGAGAAGTGACTGTTTCTTCAATAGAGATCCATAAAACTTTACTGACAAGCCAAAATCCATCACCACCTCTCACAATGCTGCTGAACATCGGTACAGCCACTTTTCAAGGGCAGGGTTGGGGGAATAATTAGAAAAATAAATAAATCAAACCTAAAGTAATTCTGTCAACACAACAGCCCTTCACACAGCATGGAAAGAGACCCTACTTTTCTACCCTCTCCTTCAGCAAGTTGAGCAAGCACAGCCAACAGCAAATACATTCTCCAGACTCACAGTCAAATGAACATGGGAGGAGACCTCTTGTCCCTGCATGGCAGAGCAGTAACGAAGGTTTGCTGGTACAGTGATTTTCTGGGGATTTCTGTTTCCCTTGGGAAAGGCCTAGCTGTTTCATTGCCAAAAAAAATATTTAAGGATTACTACCCAAAATAATTTTTTCTGCTACTGTACCATATGTTTGTGACTCTAACCAGGCTAAAAAAAAAAATAAAAAATTGCATACTCATTACTGTAAGTATGGCCAGTTGCAACTGAAATATTAAGCTGTCAGAGAATTCCCACTCCAGCCAGTGCCTTGTCAGAGATGGTGCATCTCATCAAAGCTTGTGCATCGTGTGAGGCACCTCCAGGACAGTGCTTTGCCCAAGTGAATGATGGTGCATGGAAACAGATTAGACCTGAGTGTCAGACTCACATTTAGACAGGAAATTCAATTTAGGTTTAGCAGGACATACATTCCTTTTGGTTTAATTCCCCATCCTGAGAGCTGAGTAAACGTGCAGAAAATTGTGTGCTGCTCCTAAGAGCCAGTTCTTCGGTGCAGTCAATGTCCCCCTGGTCCTCATGGCAGCTGCTCCTCACTCTGCAGCCAGAGGGTGCAAACACACCCCACACACCCCAAAAACACAGGCACCAGAAATATCTGTAGGACCAATTCAGCTACTGCAAAGAAAATAAAGCCTCTGCCCCTTGCTTTTATTTTACACTAAAACTCTGCAGCTGTGACTGCACTAAAAGTCAGAACATAATTATTGATATATTTTATTAGTATTTACTATTTTGCTTTTGAAACTTCAGCACACCTTAAAAACTTATGAAAACTGCAGGCAATGCCACCAGCTCTGAATCACAGCTGACTCACAGAAGGGAGCTGAGTTCACCTTGATAAACCTGGATACCTTGGCTTTTATTCCTTATTTCATTGCTTTTCATTGGCTGGTTCAAGAGCAAAAGCTTTGTTTTCCTACCCATTTGTGCCTGGTGCTGCAGGAACACAGAATAAAGCCCTTGCTCCTGGACAGTGCTGCTTCAGGAGAGGTGTAAGAGCAAGGAGCTGACCAGTGGGGTAGAATTCCCCAGCAGGCACCAGAACAAAGGCAAACCAGTATCTATTGAGATTTTCCAGGCACTAATGTTAATTTTCAGAAGAGAAATAACAGGTTCTTTTGCAGATGTATGCAGAAACCCCCTCCCTGTGAATAATAGCTCTTAGGAGGTGGCATAAAATATTTATTTGACATTGGGACTGGCATTATGCTGGTACCCAAAAGGCACTTATCCCAGCAGGTGGCAAACCCATGACTGGGTCTCCTGGACACTAAAGTAAAGGCCAGTGCTACAAGATATGCCAGTTTAGCCTGAAGAAGAGAAGACTGAGAAGGGATCTTACCAATGTCTATAAGCCTCTCAAGGGAGGGTGGCAGAGGATGGACCAGCCTCTCCTCAGTGGTGCTGCAAAATAGGCAACAGGGAGAAACTGGAACACAGGAAATTCCCCCTGAACTTCCTTGCTGTGAGGGTCACTGAGCACTGGAACAGGCTTGCCCGGTCTCCTTCCCTGGAGATACTCAAAATCCATCTGGACACAATCCTGAGTGATGTGCCCTCGGGACACTGCTGGAGCATGGAGGTTGGACAAGATAATCCCCCGGTGGTTCTTTCCAGCCTGGACCATTCCGTGATTTCATGAAGATGATTCCTATTGAGGTGATGGCATTTTTGCCAAAGAACGCCACATGTGTAGATGCACACTGTTCTCTATCCCTCAGGCAGGTTTGAGCTTTTTGTTGGTTGTTTTGCTTTGCTTTTCCTTAAGAAAGCATCCAGAAGTGGTGATGTTATCTTTGGATAGAGAAACACAAAGACTTTGGATTCTATTTCCAGCTGGATATTCTTCCAGGACATCAATACTCACTAAAACATTTATAACAATTTATATACTCTTTATACTCTCTAAAAAGGAAACAGCCTTTAAAAGCTGAGTTACACACTATAATTACTCTAATTCTCCACATCTGGCATTCAAAAAAAACCCCAAATTAAACACCACAGAGCACCTCAAGTGCATCCATGGAGCAATAAAGGTGGAATTAACTCCAAATTAAATGGGACATCTTCAGAGACTATCATACCACTAGTCAAAACCCAGAGATTACAACCATTTCTGTCATTGCCCTGATTATTTGTCTTAGGGCAAGATAAGTATTGTGAGAGTTTGCTTCAACACTTCATAACTTTACTTCAACTACAGAAATGCTTCAATTAGAAAATCCTGGAGTAAACACCATAAATATTGGAGAAGTCCTTGGCTGGATCAGCTCCAAACTCTGCAGATTGAAATTATTCATTGATCTTCTGATGAATAAAGACTTTTCCTTCCTGCTGATAGAACAAATGCAACCAGTACAGCACACGCAGCCAACCACTGCTCTGACCCACTGAACATCTGCAGCATAGTGACATTAGGAGCTGTCATTAAATTCAAAATATGTGACTAAGGGAAACTACACAGAAATCCTTCTGGGGGTATTTTAGATGTGCTACATCGCTCATATAAAGGATTTAGAAAGGAGCTACTGTGCTCTTCATCCTCAGTGCAACACACCAGCAACCCAAACATCCCAGAAGGAGCAGATTTAAGATCTGAAAGCAGCACATCCAAGATGGGTCACACCAGACCCACACCCTGCCTCTGGTCAATTGATCTGATCTGTGTGGATGCAGCAGCCTTTTCCCACAAATCTAGAGTCAGACATCCAAAACGTGGAGGATTGCTGCCTACAGAAGTAAGACTTACAGGTCTAACAATTTAGTCCATGAGCTTAAAGTTGAACAGAGCTGATTTTAGTTCAAAGATGTGAACACCACTCAGTGCGCAACCCAGAAAAGCACAACTGCACTTAAGGAAGCACAGGGACAGTCTATTTGAAAGAGGCACCCAAGAGCAAATGATGCCTTTGAGGTGGTAAAAAAAGATGGACAGGATGCAGAAAAGGTTGCAGCTTCTTCCCATGATTGATCTACAAAAGGAGTTGGGTGTTCAGGATTTGAGGCACAGGGCAAGTAACCCTACAAGTCACACAAGATGTTTAACAAAGGGCAGTCCACTATCACCCTCACAGCATGCCCAGGGCTCTGCCTCAGTCTCATCCCTCAAAAGAGGACAAAGGTGAGAAGACTTAGGATGGCAATTCACCCTGCTCTACCTTGGAGTTGTGCCATCCTTGGCAGCTGCTTCAGCAGGAAGAAAAGAACTAATGTATCACTGAGAAGACAAAGTCACACTTTTGCACCTGGAGAAGGCTGCAAGTCAAGCAAGTTGTGCTAAAGCCACAGAGCAGCCTGGTCACGGCAACCTGCAGCACAGCAGAGTTCATCAGATTTGCAAATGTTATTGATTTATCTGCAGGGCTCTTTATAAACAGTCATCCTACTCCCCGCACAGAAATAGCAACAGCTAATATATTCTCAGAGGATAAATAGCTGAAAGAAACAAGCTGAGGGATGAATTTACATTCAGAGGGGACTGAAGTCTCATTCTCAGAGCCTTGAGTGCAATTATAGTATTTCTTCTCGATACTCTGTCCCTTTGCAAGACAGTGGCAATTGCGTGTGTGAAACCAGAAGCCACTACAACAGACTGGCTGATTTTAACGAACGTCTAACAATGCAGTGTTTGTGAGGACAGAACACGTAAATGGTTCAAAGAGTTCAGGAGAACATTGTGGCTGCTCTGGGCCTATGGCCAAGAAGGAGCCAAGCCAAGCTCAACACACGTGGCTGCAGAGCTGTCCCCACTCCTTTGTTTGGTATCACATTATTTCAGGTGATTTAAATGCCACTCTGCTACACGTGCTTTAATACCCTGTTTGCTGTAATGCACTGATGATAACATTTGTGATGAAGGCAACATCACCCATCTCCCCTGCTCATCTGTTCCTTTTCCATCTTGTCAGCACGCAGCCATGGAGGTTATTTTGCTTCATCTTTTTACATTTCATGCTTTGTCTGTCCATAGGCTTATCTTGCTTTACCATAAATTGTGCAGCCTGCTTATCTGCCTGCGCTCTTAATCTATGGGGTGGATTCCGAAGTATTATAGGTGGCTTACCTCCTCAGCTCCAACTCTTTGTTTCCCAGTTCTGTGTCACTGTATATCTTTTCTTTTTATTTATTTTATTTTTATCCTGATGCAAATTCCCCTTTCCAGGTTATTAACACATGAAGCTTCTACAATTGCTTCAGTTGTTTCTGTGCCAGTAACTCAAAATTGCTGCAAGTGTCCTAAGTGAAATCCTTCTCTCTGAAGTGGAGACCAAAGACCTGCCCTTCTCAGCTGCCTGTGGAGGATCAGCCTTGGAATGCTACTGGGTCTAAAGCTGCTCTACCAAACTCCCAAAACATTTTGACCCTTTTCTAGCTACTGACTGATTTCCAAAAAGAAATCATTTGATACTATATGTGATTGTATAATTCTAAATGAATACTGAATTATCCCAGTTCAAAAGAGTTTTCCATATTATATCTTATTTCGCCTCTTACAGAATTTTTTTGAGTCTCCCATTCCAAAGTCAGATTTAAAAGTAGATTTTTCTAGAGCCTGTTTATGAAGGTATTCCCTAAGGGACTCTGAAAATTCATCAATGCCTTCCCACACCTAAAACAATGCAATTCTAGTTTCCTCAATCCAAGTAATTTATATTCATTCTCCCTATTAAGTTTCCCAATATAGATTTCAATACTTAAGGACTGTAATTTCTGGTGTATTTCTGCCCCCTTCCCCTATCCTGCTTTCTTTTAAGAGCTTGGATTTCCATCCATTTCTTATGGACTTTATATCCCATTTCCCTGGCAACCAAGAGCCAAAGAATTACTATTTTTTATTTAGGCACTAAGTAATCAAACCAGTCCTCTGGTGCAAAGTGTACATTCACATGGCTGTGTTGCATCAGTGCAGTTACACAGTATTTCACTGTGGCCTTAGTTAGTAAATAACCTTTACAAGTTCTTGAAGCCCTGACATTTTACATTCAAGGGTTTGACAAATGTCTTAATATTTCCATCTATCTTTTATGCATCTTCCCTTCAGTCCCCACATCTGCTCTCCACATCATATTTATTCCTCCTCTTTGCTTCATAATCTTCCTTATCAGTGTGTTTTATTCTTGATACACACTTTATCTGTACTGTGATTATTCTTACTTTACCCTTTTTCATTTGTATAGAAGATATTTTAAATGGCTTTAAACTACCTGATGGAATAGACTCAGAGCAGTTCAACATAAGATGCTTTATGCCCAGTAGCTTTGAGCTTCTCTATTACATTCATCACATCTCACTGCCGTTTATCTACTCTTCCAAACTTTGGTCTATGGAATTTACGCACCCTTAAGTCCTCTTCCTTTCGGTTGCATCTTGTATTCATCCACCCAAAGCATTTACAGACACTCATCACCACACGTCTAAATGTCAATTGATTAAATTACAGCCAGTATCCTTTGGATACCCTCTCACCTCTCCATCCAATTGTGTCTGGGCACTATGGAAAATGAAAGGTCAGATGTTGCCCCTAATCTGTTTGCAGAGCTCCCCGTGGGGCTCTGTGTGACTCGTTCCCACACAAGGTCTCCCAGCCTGTCACCCTGTTAAGAGAGTGTTTTACAGCAGACAAAGTGAGCCGGAACAAAGAACCGCCCCAGCACTGTGTGTGTGTACACTGAACAGACCCTGGGGACCCACCGTGTCCCCTGAGACCCCCCAGCCCTGCAAACATCCCTGTGTGGGGGCCCTGGACCTGTGCAGGACCTGCTGACACCAAACACAAGGTACAGAGTGTGTTAGAGCTGCCAGCTAGTGCACAGACAACACACACAAAACTTCTTGGAGATGCAGCCTAGAAATTGTAGGTGGTGAAAACCAGGAAAACTCACGATGGAAACGGATAAGATGTCGAAATGTGCATCCCAGCACACCAAATGCCACTTAGAGCTCCCCAGCTAGAACAAGAGAGGGCACACAGCAGTGCTCCATGTGCATTTGAGGACTGACATCCCCTCCACAAAGGGCTTGGGTCATTATTTTTTGACTTTCCACTGAGCTCCACCCCCTACAAACACCCAGGTGAGCTCCAGTCTGAGCCCACAGCTCAGCAAATGCCAGCACTTGTGGTTTCTCTGACATTCCCCCATCAGCACCCACTGCAGCTGGCAGCAACAACGATGCCCCACCAGCAGCTTCCGTCTGAACCAAAGCTGAGGGCCACCAGCCTGGCAATGCCACTCAGATGACCAGCAGCCACCTGGAGCACCTTTGGCAGATGAACAGGAAAATGTTTTTTTAAAATACAGCAGGTCTGGGGGGCAGGGCAGGGTGGGGTGTTGAGGATCATCAGCATCGTTTTCCAGTTAACAGTACCATCCACTGCAGTGCTGATGTACTTGCTGCCCCAGCCTGCCCACGTCATCTTGGCCACACAAATTAATTCATCAGGCTTTAGAGGAGGTTTATCATCACCTACCCACACAAAACACACTCACTGGAAGACAGTCCTGCAAGGATGCAGCCAGGGAGCATCTCTGCTGCTGGATCCAGCCCAGCTAATATGGATTATACTCAGCAGCCATCCCAACGAAATTCACGGATGCTTGTACATCTAAGGACCTTGAAAATAGGGTACTAAGTGGACTACAACATTTCATTGAAGCTGTGACTAATTTTCCAACTCGTAAAACCCAGTGGGTCTCAGTAGCCCACGCAGGCAGGCCTGTCAAAATGTTTTCATACTGCCTGAAAAAAAAAAGTAATTGCCAATTGCTTTTTTCCTGGGTTGAAATTCAGTATTAAAACCACGTATTACCCAAATACAGTTTCCAAAGGAACTGGGGATTCTAATAGTCTAATGACCATCTCCTAGAGTTCATTTTTCACTTTTCAATAATTGGTTTTTCAGTTGCATTTGCATAGAGCACATGTAAAACTCCATAGCCCATTAAGTTAATCACAACATGAAGCTAATAAGCATGGACACGCAAAGACATACCTAAGCCCAGATCAATTTTTGAAGCGGTGATTTGAAGTTGCAGCAGAGTAAGTGTTCCTCAAGCCTGCCAATTTGATAGGTAAGGATGTGTTTTAAGGAATTGAAATTTTACACTGCTGAGAATAGCCCATAGTTACTCAACACACCTTCAGGGGGAAAAAAAAAAAGGAAAAGAAAAAAAAAGAGGAAAAGCACTAACAAGAAAAACTCAACATGCTTTGAGATGAGGATTTCAGTGATAGTTCAAGCAATTTAACCTGCAGTTTCCTTTCCATGCTTCCTTTCCCACCCCTCTCCATCCTCCACCCAACAGCACCCTTTGTGCAACAGGCCAAGTACAATAAGGAATCATGCTCTACAGCACCCAGCTCTGCACAAGTGCCACTCTTCAAGTGCTCTTGACCACCACATTTCCAATTACACTCCATCCAAAACAACTCTGAGGAACACCAACACATCAGTAGGCTCCCTCAGCCCTCACAAGCTGGCTTGGATTCCCATTTTCCAGCCCCTGTAGCCTCTAAGAGATCACACATGCACAGAGCATCAACTCGTTAGGTTTCAATCCAGCTGGCTCCAAAAACTGCCTATGGACCACAGGCAGGTTGTCCAGCCCTGCCCAGGAGGCTGGAGCCATCTCCCAACCAGGTGCAGAAGGGACATGGCTCCCCTGCCCCTGGAAACCGGGATATTTCCATGGAAAGTTTCCACTTTGCAGAACGGTTCTGTGCCGCCGGCTTCCCATCTGCCTGCCTGGAAGGCTTCGCTCCATCCTGTTCTTCGAAAACAGGGTTTTTGTTCTGGAAAGCCATGCCTGGGACACAAAACCCGCC
>JAWWEU010000005.1:3851455-3879783 GCA_035583155.1 Acropternis orthonyx | reverse complement strand
TTTTTTTCCCCCCTCCCCGTACTGTCCTTCTACTCTGCAAAGAGGTTTGAGCAACCTGTTCTAGTGGAAGGTATTCCTGCCCATGGCAGGGCTTGGAACAAGATGAGCCTTAAGGTCTGGTCCAACCCAAACTATTCTAGGATTTATGATTCTGTTAAAGAAACTGTTCACCTTCAACAAAATCTCCTTTTAAAAAACAATGTGCATCCTTTAGTTGATCAGCCGTCGATAATGTACTCCCAAAGGAAATTGGCAGACCATGTTGATGCAGTAAATTTCTCTTTCCACCTACACATTCAGCTCCATCCTACCCAACAGACTCATCAATCTAATTAATCTACAGAAGTGTTTTAATCATAAAATGCATGTGGGCCATGGGAGGCTTTCTTTGTTGAACCAAAAACATCTTCTTGATACCACTCAAGGGCCTGTTGCAATAGGACAGGGGGTGATGGTTTTAAACTAAAGCAGCATTGACTTAGATTAGTTATAAAGTTGGGGCTTTCTGTACAATCAGGGCAGTGAAACACCGGCACAAATTGCCCAGGAGGTGGTGGATGCCCCACATGGAGAAGTGGTCAAGTTCAACAGGGCTTGGAGCAACCTAACCTAGTGGAATATGCCCATGCTCACTGCAGGGGAGTTGGACCAGATGGCCTTTAAAGGTCCCTTCCAACCCCAACCATTCTAGGATTCTACTAGTCTGAAGGCCTTGCTGTCAGGTGCTCTTCTCCCTCATTCTCCAAATGATTTCCCAAGTGGGACCCCCAGGATGGAGCAGACTGATGAGCTCTGGGACTCCAGGAGAGAGGCAGGAGCCAACACTGCAGGTAACAACACTCAGCAAAGGCAAACAGTACAGCTTCCCTGATCCCAAACATGGGTTTATCTCTGTAGGGATATTTTTTTACAAATAATCACTTCCAACACACTTCAGTTGCCAAAACAACCCACCTACTCTCCCAGAGGACTCTGCTTCTGTGGAGCAGCTGTGGCTCAACCTCAGGGAGGAGCTCAAGTTATTCAGCTCTTCGTGAAGCAATTTTTCAGCCAAGCACTTGCCAGGGCCATCTTGAGCTGGTCTTAAAACAACCCAAGACCTCCAAAGTCATCTTGCAAGTACAGACTGACAGTTTCACTAAACCTTCCTCAGCAACATTTTCCCCATTTTAGCCACACACAGTGTGGCAGTGCTGAAAATAATTCCTGTCTAATGGCAATGGATTAGGCAGTTGTGGTTTCACTCACATCCCTTTCTCCTGTTGTTCCAGGAACCAGATTTGAAGAGAGCAGTCAGGAGGACTAATACACAACATACTTCAGTGACTGGGATTTTAAAGTTCACTACACACAAAAATAATTAAAAATTACTGGTTCCAGTACCTGATCCAACACATAACCACAGCACAGCACAAAACTTGCCTTTTTATCTGTGTTTCAAAGTAAACACTTGTGACTGATCCCTGTTTTAGCCTCGCCTCCCACATTGCCATATGGCTACGGATGTTTCACACAGACATTATTCGAATAGCTCATTACTTGCCATATTGCGCCGAAGAAGAAAAGCTACAGACAGTTTTGACAAAAACAGCAATTGCCTAAAAATGTTAAGTATCACAGTCTTGCGTCGTCATAGACGTTTTTAGTCTGGTAACAAGGCTCAGTGCTAATGCCACACGTAGGGAAGAGTGAATCAGCACGTCTGCACCGGCTTCCCGCACCCCCGACAGCGGGCACTTGGGGAGGCTCCAACCCCACCCCATTTCCCAGGGAACAGGCATGGCTTATGTGGACTCAGCACATGTCTGGCCTCAGGAAGGCAGTGTCCCCTTGCTTCAGGGTGTGTCAGCAGTTCCCTTCTTAAGCACCACACAAAGGTAAGAGTGGATCGGGGTGAATCTCCCGCTGTGCCTCCACAGCTCGGAGGGAAGAGAACCCTCCACTGCTCACCGGCGGTTCACCCATCCCAGGAATCTGTCAAGGGGCACTTGGACACAGAGCACCTGAGGCAGGTTTTGTGACAGATAAATGATGCCCCTTGTGCAACAAGATCAGGAGATCTGGAGAAACAATACTATTGAGTGGCCACGGATGACTTGCTTTTCTCCAGCAGAGGGAAACTCAACAGGGAGCTTATGTTGGAGTGAACACACAGCAGCTCTGAATTTAACAGGTTTCCCTGCAATACACCCCAAGGCTGATCAGATCTCTCTGGCAATGAGGAGAAAACAGGTTTTCTTCCTCCAAGGAAGGAGGTCATCCCTTTATTGCCGTTCAGCTCCTTGTTGGCCAACACACACAAAGCATCTGTGCACACACAGGCCCTCACAGCTGCCCTTGCCGAGTAAGCTGTAACACCTTTAGCAAGCCCTTGAGTAAACACATCTCACCCTGTAGAACAGAGCTGGGCCGAGAGTCTAAAGGGGGCCAACTGCACTCTACCAACAGGCATCAGCTTCCTAAATGGCAAAGCCCAAACACCTGCAAGCACTGTCACTGTAAGCTCAGGACAACAGTGATACAAGGAAAGTCCCAGGATCCAGGTCTGCAGCCTGACACCACAAAGGCTTCCTTCCTGCTGCTTTTTAAGGCTGGGTAGATGTGAAGAGAAAGAAAAGGTTGTGAGGTAGAAAGAATAGAGAACATGAAGTTCACTGTGTCATCTTTCTGTGAGATTTTACTATTTTACCACCTGCCCTAAAGAACAAAAAGTCAAGTGTCCATCCATCATTTTTAGAAGCATCAAAAAGGCATTTAATTAGCAATGAAAATCATTAATGAGCATCAGGCCAGCTTTTTGCTCCTCCATACCAGTTCAGACCACCTTCCACTTCTGGCCTCTCCTGCTCTGAAGGGACCCTGAAAACACCAGCCCCTTTTGCTATGAGGAGGCACACACGTACTGGAGGCCCAAGTTCCAACACACATCAAAACCTGCCAAGAGCCAGCAACGTGATTTCTAGTCCTTGGCAGGCTTTATTGAAGAGCTCCTCCAGCAACATCTGGCTCACTAGACAGGCATCTGGCAGGTCACTGCCATGTTATTGATGAGGAATGCCTGGATTTGAAACAAAATGCTTAGATACTTAAAATATACCATGACAACATTAAATAGAATTTTTTTAAACCTCTCCCTAATATTATAGGTTGTATACAAATTTTGATATACATATGTGTACGTATATAAACATGTCCTAAAAAAAGATAATTAAAAGCACTGCTTATCTCCTTGAAGGGCAGAAAGACAACAGGCAGACAAGGGCTCCAAGTGCACTAACACAGAGCCAGTCCATCCTTGGCTACTCAAGCAACTGAACCATACTCTCCCTTTTCTACCAGACCAGAATTATGGTTATTGACCAAAAGAATCCCAAATAATGCCTTCAAAACTGTACAGGAAGGACTGAAAACAAGATATATATGCTTTTGCAGCACAGTTATTTCCCTTGCTAATACCCAGGACTCAAAACATGTTTTGATCACAATAGGACCAGCCAGGCGTTTGACTTCAAAGTACAGTAAGCTCGAGCCTGCCCTCAGGTTAGATGCTCAGTGAAATTAACTTTTGATTAAGTACTGTATTTAATGTCTGTGACTCCTCAAAAGGTCAGCCTTTGTGAGTGCAGGAGTTTTCCAAGTCAATGGCTTCAGGAGCAAAGACTGCATTCTTCCCAGCACTGTCTTTCCATCCAAACTAAGAGATGCAAATGTTTGTGACAGCAGGTATGTCAGTCCCACCTAAAACCAAAAAAAAATGAAAAGTAATTCCACTCCCCTCTCACAGATTTCATCTTCTTCAGAGAAGAAAGCCTGGTGTTGCTGTAACAATCCAGGACAAAGAACAGGCTTCCTTTATTTTAGTCATTTATGAGCAGTTTAAAGTTCTGTTGTGTATTTATCAGGATAAATGTGACATTATTCTCTGCAGTTGAAACCAGAGAGGTTCCTGGGGGTAGGAAAATGCCCAGACTCTAAAAGCCCTGAGTTCAGGTGGGTTTTCAGTGAGGAGGTGCACTTGGAAATGTCTTCAGCAGAAGGGATGGGCAAACTTGAAAGCACACCAGGAGAGGAAACTTAAGGTGTTCTCCTCTGCTATCAGGACTAGAGAACCCTTCCAAACTACAGCTTGATTAAAATCCCCTATAGAAAGGAAAATAAAATAATCAAGATCACTTTCAGGAAAAGCCCCTGGTTCAGGTGAAACTGTGTTAGGATTTAGGAGGGAGCGGACTTTTCCACTAAGCTGCTCCATCCTCACCTGCCCCATCCAAGGCCAGAGCAATGCTATTTCAAGCTCTCGAGTTCAGTCTTAGACACATCTGCTTCGTTTTCTCTAACACCAAGTGACATCACCTCTCTCCCCTGCTACTGCATTACAAAGGTGGAAGAAGAGCTGCTGAGAACACCGGCAAATTCCCAGAGAGGAGCTGGAGGCACGACTTGGTACACTGGTGATATTAAACACAAAACTAGACCTGAACATCCTGTTCCACCAGGTTGCTAGTCCAAGAACAACCAGCTTTGCTGTACAGAATATACACTATCACTACTTCTTTTTAACTACGTAACAGCTGAAAACGTGATACATTTGTGCAATTCTGACACAAGACCTGCCTAACAAAGCCAGCAGTCACAGGGGTGCAGGAGGCAGAGCTACAGGTTGTTAGGAACGTGATTCAACAGAATTTATGTCCCTATCACAAAGCTCTTCTCAATTTGAAGAAGTTCAAAAGTTCACATGAACTCTGTTTCCAGGAGCTATATTGTGGTTACAATTCTGACAGTTTTTCTATTAGGGAATTTGGGGTGATTTTTTTTTTCCTTTTTATCAGAGAGATATAAATACATGTTGTATTAAATTCTCTTCAGTACATTACAAGCTTAAAAAGAAATGGACAAAAAAAATATTGATGGCTCTTTTTTAGCTCAATAAAAAATAAAACTCCAGCCAGCAGCCAGCTAATAATCTTATAATAAATTCAGCTCTGCATTTTCCAGCTCTCCTTTTTCTCAGCAACACACCAAGCACTTTTATATGGCACTTTTTGTACTATGAATTTTAATATAACCAGCCAAAGAATTGGGAAAGAAGCTAATTTTTCTACATGCCTCTGGCAAACAGGAAGAATTCAAGAATAAGTTAAAAGATATCTTTCTACTACCGAAAATTCATTTTCCATAACAAGACACTGTCATCTTCCCGAGGAGCCTGTAATTCCAAGATAAAGATGAAAAGATGTTGTTTTATCATAATGACAAGTATCTGCATCCATATTTATTTTGTGCTCCAACATCACCATACAGTTTGTATTGTCATGGTACATTGGAAAATAGGAAAACATTTAGCTATTTCAATAACAAGAGAATAAAGGATAAAGTACCAAAGAGAAATAGCATAGCACAATCATTTCCAAGTATCCCTAGGAAAATATCTGACCCACATAGAGGGAATACAGAATACAGTTTGTCTCCTTGCAACTGCTTTTTCCATTTTCCAGTGGCCAAATCGTGTATTTTAATCACCAAGTACTACAGTTTTCTCCATCAGGCAGCCACTTGGCTCTGACTACAGGGATACAACCAGGAGACACACCAGAAAGCTTCTGGGGGGAAACCCCAAAGCCAGGCAACCAGTTTAGCATGTCCCAGATTTCATCCCACGTATAGAGCTTAACTGTGCCTGGCCAGTGGCTCCACAGCACAGGGGTGAACACAGGGCAGCACCTTCAGGGATGGCAGCCCTGGAAAGGAAGATGGAATGTTGTCAAAAACCAAACAATAGTGGGCAAACTCCTGTCTGTAAATGGCTTAATCACTTTCTCTGAGAAAATTCCAAGTGGCTGCCTTGGAAATGCCTCCCTTGCCTGTTCCACTGTTATATCCATGTCAGAGAGCATTATGGCAGCGGTTTAACTTCCCCCTTGTTTATAAGGTTATCTTTTCACCTTCTTGTTTAAATAAATTCCAAATGTGTCAGTATCAGTGCCTCTACCACAGATTAATAGAATCAGCCAAAAGGATAGCTGACATTTTTGTTGCCATAGAAACTGGTCATGATGTTACACAGCTTGTCTAGTTCCCATTTGCCATATATCTAGCCAGCTTCTGAACACAGTCCCCTTTTGTTTCACGAGGAATTACATTAAAATATAATTCCATCTTAGTTCAGTCCCCATTCTGTAGCAAAGAGGATTATAGAATATTAAGATACTTCCTAAGGAAAGTGCAAAGTGATGATAATATTGCTGTGTGGCTTATGTGCATCCCAGATTAAAAGAAAGAGAAAACACAAGTGGAGTAATTTATCCCAGAGCCCTACATCCCAGTTATCCCCTATTCAAGTATCTCCACCAGCTTCAAATAAACAGGCGCTTCCTCACCAAACCTCAAAGTGGATGTACTTCAAATGATTGTACAAGACCGAAAAAAAAAAAAAGAAACAAAAACACCACTAAAATTAAGAAGGCATCAGTGAAGATATTTTTTTAATACACCATCAACATTTTCCTGCATAATGCGTAACCTCCTCGGTGCCGCTATCAGGCTCCCCCTCTGCAGAGGCATCACAGCCTCGAGAGAAAACCACTCACAAAGAATTAAGATGTGAAGTTTCAGCACTTAGCAATGCAGTGTGGACGGATATTGTGCCACAGGGCACCGTACACTCAGAGAAAATGCAAAGCAACTCAAGCAAGAACAATATCTAAGGACTGCAAACTGTCATGGCCCTCTTGTACCTCTCCCAGACACACTAATTCTTGCTGTTTTAAAGGAGCCCGTTTGCTGGTACAGGGGTTAAGGTGAGGAACAGATATCAGGCATTTTGTTTTCTCCCTCTTTTTAATATGCAGGATAATTAAAGGGACAGACAAAGGAACTGAACTCCATCACACCAGGTGCTACACTAACAGATGGCAGCTCTTGCTCCAAAGGGACTCTTTCCTGCCAGAACAGCAACACCTGGACATGACTCTGGTCACCCAGAGACATCCAAACCCACATCCTGGCTGGTTTTGTTTGCAGGTAAAGAACTATGTCACTGTCACCACTACCAAAACCTAACTCAGGCAATGCAATAGCCCCAAACACCACATTTGATCCTTATTTAGGCCACCAAGCACCATTTTGGTTTGATTTCCACTGTTCAGGTAAGGACATGCCACTTGTCACTGTGGCCAAGGACCTCCCCAAGACACTCTCAGGTGCTGTGGCAATGAGCACAAGCAGACAGGTTAATGCTGGACAGAAAATCCTCCCTGTTTTCCACACTTTCTACTGTGGTCATCAAGAGCAGCTCCTCAGGCTTTCCCATTGTTGCAGCCATGTGAGAAATGCCTGAAGAATCTGTTTTCCTTCACCCAGGAACATGCAAGGAGCCACTGACAGATGTCAGATATTAAGCAAAAATTTTGCCTCGAGCAAAGCACTAGATGCTTAAGCTTACACGTGGCATGTCACAGCCTTGGACTCAAAGATGTTCATGTCCAGTATCAGCCTTTTCTTCTCCCTGAAGTCCATAATTATGCTCCACTCATGCAGAGCAGGAGCAAGAATTTGATGCTGACCCCTTTCAGGGGTGGCTGCAGAGGGCCCCACCAAGCAGCCCCATATCTTCCAAGCAACATTCCCATCCCCTTCTGTGTATGGAAGCAGGTGACATGATCAAAGTGCTTTAAAGGATGCCAGAGGAGCAGAAGAGCTGCTGCAACCTCCCTCTCCCTGTCATGCCATGAAAAGTCAGCCCCAGAGGCCAGATGGCAGCTGGTGCTTCCACAGTGTGTGGTGTGGGAAGGGGAAAGGCAAATTCATACAAGGTGGTTGAAGCTGCAGCCTCTCTGCAGCACTGGAGGAGTCCTGAGAGTTGGCAAATGGGACACAAGGAGCTGTGGGAACTATTGTATTGTCCCTTCCCACTGCTAAAAGAAAGCTGAGCACAGGCCTGCAAGCAGCCCAGGAAGCCACTCCTTCCCAAGCTAACCCAAAAGCCAAAGAGACACCCAACCTTTCGAGCAGCCCCAAGAGAGAAACCACATCCAACTCAGTCCAGAGTTACTCACATTCCATAACCATTACCCAATCACATCCTTCTAAATACTCCATTCTCATCATTTGTACAGAAGAAGAATAAGAGGGACAACAGGGAATAACGAGGGGTGTTGAGCAAGGCAAGCTGCAGAGGAGGATGCTTGTTGTCTTAAATTCCCTGGTTTGATGCTCAGGTTAATTTGGCATGCCTGGCTGCACCGGCACGTTGAGTTATGCAATGTAGCAAGCTGTCGCACTGTACAAAGCATGACGTATCATCTCATCGATGCATGAAATTAAAAAGATGTGCTTTGCTGGGTCACACACAGATTGACTGAAAAATCAAGCTGCGTTTATCTCCTTTTAATTATATTTAAAATTGCAAAAAGAGGGAAAGAAAAAAAAAAAGACTGTTCAAATACCTACTCATCCACTAATGGTAAACAATTCCAGCCAGTCGATACTAAAGGCAGGTGTAGCAGCATGGGCATTTTCTTGTTGGTTTTGACACCCTGATAGAGAAGTGATGCTTCATGATGCTTGGTTGTCCATCCCAGCAAGGCAGGCAGGGAGTAGAGCAGCCTTTATGGGCATCCTGGGATGGCATGAGGCTACTCCAGCTGCAAGTATTTAGCCTGAGCCAACCCACTAATAGGGCTGGATTGCTGACACCTGCACTAAGACATGGTTTGGGTTGATCTCCTGACACGGCTGAGATTGGCAGAGATGGCTGGAGATTCTCCCTGCTCAGGGCTGGGTCCAGCTGGGTGCTGAGCATCTCCAAAGACAGAGACTCCTCAGCCTGCCTGGGCAGCTGGCAGGAACAGCAGGAGAAAATAGTTGTTGGGAAGAACACGCTGAAAGCAACTCTGTTGGCAAACCCTGGCTGGGAGGGTCTAGAGGGGAACCACGTGCACCCCAGTGGGTTTCACTTGGGGATGAGGGTGGGATGCCAATGGTGCCCAATGCTGATGTTGTCATGGCAACAGCTTGTTGCTGGACATAGAAAGAAAAATGCTCTGCCACTCTGAGAAAACAGAATCAGCAACTGCCAGGGTAAAATGAGAGGTTGATCTGCCACATTGTATTCAGGTGATTTGTTAATCAAACCCACACCATTAAGACCCGAGTTGACAGAGAAAGCAGGTTTTTTTTCCCCTCCACCTAAATCCCATTTTAACTTGGTCTGGAGAACTAAGTGGTCTCCACTCCGAGTTTTTGCTTTGGAACAGTGGAAATAATTTTGCCATCCATGGGTAAGATGATGTTTTTATTTACACATCAAGGTCCTGTTTTGATAGGAACTAAAGCCACTAAAAAAACATAAGAATAACACAATGAAGCAGCCTTGTCAAAAATACAGTACACAATAGACTGCAAAGCACTGTTCAGACCAGCACAGGCAGTAATTGTTAGAAAAAACACATTATTGGCATTAATAGCACAAAACTACCTGTTCCATGTCCATGAACCACACAGATCCCTGTGAAAACTTCAAGGTTTTCCAAAAATTAATTAGAAACCAGGCAACTTAAACCCCTAGCCTGTATGACTTCATGTAACAGTGCAAACAGAAAAACAAGTTGACATTTCTACCTATTCTCCCCTACTCCAGCAAACAAACCTATTCAATCTATACATTATCATCTCTAAAGCACCAAGCACTATGCAGAGTCAGAACTGCACCATACCAGGTGGCCCCAGTCCTGAAGTCTCTCCTGACCCACAGCAGGGTCTGCTCCACCCCAAACTGGCCCGTGACAAGAGAGGACACAAGAACAGCTTGAAGGTCCTGCCACTTGCTCCAACAATTTGTCATTCTGGCTTTATCCCCCTGGAGAGAGGTGACAAATAACCTTTTTTCCACCCCCCCAACGTCCTCTAATCATCAAGCATATCCATATCTCAAGTGGAGAACTGGGAGGTTAATGAAATACAGGAGTCACATCTGCAGCCTAAACACCACCAGAATCCTTCCAATGAGTCATGTATTTATAGCAAGAAATTTCTATTATTAGAAACATAATTAGAGCCTGAGATTCATACACATAACTCTAATCTACTTGAATGGAAGAACATGCAAGTACCCCAAAGCAGAATTTATCCTCCTGTAGTCTGAAAAAAGTACTCTGGGACTTTGGCTGGAAACAATTTTCAATAGGAAAAAGGAAGAAGAAAAGAATCAGGTTCAATGAATCCAACAGGTACCAAAAGAAATTAGTTCTGAAAGCCCTGAACTTGGCAGTAATGAAATTGCGAGAAAAATTATAATGTTTTTGTCGTAACTGATAATCAAGAAAAATAGATTAATGGCTTTTAAAATAATACAAAGCAATAAAATATGCAGAAACTCATTAATATATCTATTATGCAAGAGGCTGTGAATCATAAGCTTTTGTATTGTTGGAAAAGAAATGCTAAGCAAGAGGTTTGGTTTCAATAAAACACATAAGTAGCATCTAATATGATGCAAGAGCCATAATATGATAAAGCATATCCTTGTCTTCCAAGAAATTCCTTTGTAATGGAACATTCCTCATTTCAATAACTTTATCTTGAGACTAAAAAAAAAAATTTATCACATTGAGCATCTGCTTTAAAGAAACCTAAAACAAATGTTATTTCAAACAATGCCCATTTAGCTGCCTGCTAATGCAAAGGAGAGCACTCCCTGAATCTTACAGCCCCTGCTCTCCTTCCTTTTGAACTCAGAAATGACAGTAAATTTTGCAAATTTTGAACATGGACCTCAAACGTGGTCACTTCAACTTCTGCCATTTCCACACTAATAAATGCATTATGAGAGTTTAGAATGAATTACTAGGCAGAGTTTGACTTCTGACTAGGAATCTTATTAAAGTACAGCTTCAGGGAAAGGTTTATAATGCTGCATAAATTGTCCTGGCAGCTTTTACAGATGGTGTGGCAGTTCCCCCCCCCCCCCTTACTTTTTCCTGTCCAGTTTCAGATTAAACACAGGGTATTGAGCAGTTTATGCAAAGTGAAGGAACCCAAATCCCTCCCCTACCATCCTCCAGCTCTCTAATGTGCAGCTCAGAGTTTCTATCTTTATTTTTAAAGGTTTTCCAATGTTGAGCTTTGCCATGCAATCTCATTATTACTCACTATATGGAGAAATAATGAAACTTTATATATACATACATTTATATAAAAACATATTTGTTTTCACCAAATTGACACGCTCATTCCCAACTGCTTCCAGCATTGGAAGTAAGACAGACATGTAGCAAAGTGCTTCACCAAACCACAATAACCAACCCAGTTGTTCACTTGAGCTGCCTCACAAATAACCACCCATGTCTCGACAGGAAAGCATTTGGGAGAAGGAGTCATAGGATCATCTTAAAACCTTGTGTTTTCCGTGCCCAAATCTTGTCTAAGTTGATAACTACAGCAGCTTTTGTGCTAATTGGTAACATCTCCTTGGGGACATCACCGTGGGTTGTACATTAGTGTCAACTCACATAAACCTCCTTGTTTTTATTTGCCTGCCGTCTGTCAGCAATAGCCAAGGTGGGACTTGCCAGGGCTGACACTGGATTTGCTTTTATTCTCTCTACAAGTGGTTAATAAACCCACCTTTTCCGTGGCACTCCCACCACCTTTGCCGGTAAACTTGCTAAGGTATCACTGAAACAGGACGGCATTAGAGGACACAGCTGAGGAACAGTGGTGACATCCATATCCACCCTCCCTGGCACACCAAGCCACCACAGGGAGGTGATTCTAAGCAAAAGCAACAGCAAGAAAACCAACACTCTGGAGAGACGCTTTCCACGCTCATCCCCGAAGCCAAAGGCACAACAAACACATGTTCTCCTTCAGGAGTGCACAACGTGAGATCTAACACACCTGAAACATAAAGAACAATCTGGAACATGGGAAAAACAGAGTTGTACCACTCCAAGAAGACAGAGCAACTTTAGTCCTACTTACAGGACTTTAACCTTCAACACTCAACTTCATCACTTTGGTCAAACCCATCCCTAAAATCTTCGTGCACTACAACACAAAGTTACTCCCAACTCAGCCTCAATCTTGGCTCAAACCACAGGGTGAGGAGGGCAGTTAAAATTTATGGATTCAAACCTTAAACTCCAGAAAGCAGCTGAACTGCTGCTTACAGAAACCAATATCACAGAGCTGAGTCATACAAGTCTATATGCAAACACTTCCACAATGCTCTCAAATCAACAGAATTACACACCTACTGCTATTTTACAGGACACATGCACTTCTATATAACTATACTCCACAAAAGTACGTAATTTAAAAAAAAAAATTCCTACCTTTTGCCACTGTAGAGTTGCTCCCACTCTCAGCATCCAAACTGCTCAGTAACTTAGGCAGAGAAAATAACAAAATACCAATCCAAATAATCCAACAGCAACTAGACTTTTCTTCTGTACCACAGCCTCAACCCCAGGCAGTGCTTTATGAGAGAGCTGGGAAAGCCCCTCCTCTTCCTTAAACGAGGCCCTTGCTCCAGCTGAGCGCCTCAGAAGGCTCAGGGGCTGCCCAGGTGTAACCAAGGGCTTGCAGCAGCCACAGCCCCCGCAGAACAAGGCTCATCATCATCCCCACCGTGAGTCAGCAGCCTGATGGTTACCACATGCACATGGCTGGGGGCTGTGCTTGCAAACCATGTACAATTGTTAGCACCTGTGTCCTTACCCAAATTATTCCCTGTTACACTCCAGCCAACAAATCATCCCCTGAGCTGTGACTCCCTTGCTGGTCAGGGGAGCAGGTTTATTCCTAAAGAAAGTAACTCTATGTGGTTTTTTTTTTTTAAGGAAACACCAAAGTCCTCCTGAACACCTTTGACTACCTGGGATCCCAGAGAAACCTGTCCTTTTAGTTGGTGCCACAGACTGAGCAAGGTTTGTCCCTTGGACAACAAGACTAGACCCTGGGTTTGTTCCTGCACAGAGACTGAAGGAGATGCACAGGGAATCATAGAACATCCCAAGCTGGAAGGGTCCTGAGACCCCAGCTGAGCCACAGCCACTAAACCTGGCACTGAGTCCTTCACAACGTGTCACTTCAAGCCAGACCCTTCTCACAAGCTGCAGTAAGAGGATGTTTTTGTGGAAAGACTGTAAATCTTAACAAAGATGCAATCAACGGTTTAGCTGAATGCAAGAGCTATCTGAAGGGCTCAGAAGACCACTACACATAAACTATGCACAATGACTTGAGACAACAACCTGGTAACATCTTCTATAATTTAAACAGGGCTGAATAATTGCAAAGATAATAATTTATTCAACGACTTCAGCCCCTTCCCTGTCCATAAATTGTCTTTTAATGAGTTACAATGTTCACAGATTTAGTGTTTCTTTTTCTTCACTTGCTTTGGTCTGAAATTCTCAAGCAATTGAGTGCACTGGAGTTCCTCTAATGAGCTTTGTAGCCAAACAAATCCCCGTTCCTGGCTCAGTTCTGTGAAGGCTAACTTGTCACACAAACAAATAAAATAAAGAAAATTGGGTTTCTCCTGTGGTCACTGAAAAATTAACTCTCTGCAGCTCTGAACCCGTGTTGCTGCTCCACAGCTCCGTGTGGCTCCAGCCCTCCCTCCAGCAGGGGCCGGGATGAGCCCACAGCCTCTGCTCCACACAATCCTGCTCATGGACACGGGGTCCACACTGGAAACACCTTCACGAGAGATTTATACCATCACCTCATGTAATCTTCTGCATTAAACTGTGCTGAAAGCTCATGCATCACCTCTGCATCCGTCGTGACTTCGGACCACGTCTCCTAGAAGGCTGTCCAACCTCCGTAGGGACATTTAAAATAGATAGGGTTGCAGCTGATTACTTTTTAGCTACAAAGGTGTAAGTAACCCAGACTGGTGATTCCAGAGAGTAAGAAAACAAAATCTACATAGAATCTACAGGAAGCAGAATAAAAAAATATCAGTTCCAACTATGTCTTGCCTGGAAAATGTTTTTTTTCTTCTGAAGGATTCCTGATGTGGATATTTAAGATAAGGACCCAACATTTAAATGCAAGTGTCTAGGTACCTAGTCCATTTTTCAAGAGAGCTCAACACTGGCAGCTCGTAACACCAAGACCCTGTCACTACAGGCAGATCTAGATCTGTCCTCAGCTGCTGAGCTGGGAGAAGCTTCACTTGGGACTGCCCAGGAAGAGCCACTGCTCACTCAGTGACCTGCCAAGACATCTCCACTGCTATGACCTCTCCACATGATTTCCTGGGGGTCCTTAACCATGTGATGTGCTGGCTTGTCCCTTAGGCCATTACCTGGCATCTCTATAAAAACCTGGTATTGCAGGGTACTTGAGGGACACGAGTCATTAATGGAAACCTGAGGGTTCCTAAAAACAAATTAATAGACATATATATTTTATACATTCAGCAAGAAAGGGAAATATGCCTGTGCAGCCATGTATACAGTTTCTGCTGGAAGCCAGAGACAATTATTGCTAGTGGAGACTCAGATCCAGACATGGCCCCACATTTTTTCATCCTGTCAGACACAGGGTCCTGTAACACCTTCAACTGTGCAAGTCCCATGGAGAATCCAGCAGGGATTTCAGGTGCTATCAAGCCAGCACAGCTTTCAACAAGGAACAGCAGTGGCAGAGTTTGCTCTGTCTCCTTTCAACCTCACTTGCAATCACGGTGAGACCCCCCCCTGCTCCAAAGCCATGCAACCAGCAGCAACTTCTGTGACTACATGGAAATGACCATGCACATCTTTAGCAAGTAGCAGGATCTTCCCAGTTTACTCAGGGCCAGCAAACCTGTTTCGTGTAGAACACTGAAGTGCAATCAACAGCATCAGCTGCTCTCTGTTATCAGGCTGCGGCTGGGCAGGTGGCACAGGCAGAGATTATGGCTTCTGGCTTAGGAGTGGCCTGAGAAAGGCTCCTGCCCTTGAACATGTGGATGCTGATCACATCTTATCCTCAGCATCTTCATGACTTCTTGGTTCACAGACCCTGATTTGCAGAACTCAGATAACACTTCAGTACTGAGGGGAAGGTTCAGACTAAGATTTTATCAGGAGTCTGTGAAATATTTGTTATATGAGCAGTATTGCAGGCAGTGTGTCAGTTGGTTGTCTCAGCTCCAGGAATGTCCTGCTCCTTCAGCAGGGTCTCTGCACAGACAGCTTCTCTTAGAGCTTCTGGACCTACATTTCTGTGCACCTACTTCTGTTGGTGTGGAGTTACACTGAGTTCAGTGATATAACACACATTCACACCCAGAAACAGTCTGTCTATAAAGGATTTCCTACAGTGCTTTGGAATCTGCAATCTTGTCCCGCACTGAGGCAGGAGGGAGGCAGTGAGTCCGTGGGGTCTGCACCCTGGTAAGCTCCCACCAGACAAGTGTTGGTAAGAAAAGCACAAAGTAACTCGTCATTGAGGCTTTCAGGAACCTCCTCCTCTTACCGTCTCTTCGGACTTTCTCTGCCAGACCTGCTCTGTGAAAAAAGACAACAAAAAGAGAGGAAACCCTGGATGGCAACCTAAAGAAGTTCCTCAAGAAGGGAAGAGAATAAGATTACTGGGATGGAGGGATATCAGCCTTCAAAGATAGGAAAAGGTGATCTCTAGCACTCCAGTGCTTATTGTGGAGGTGATTTCATTCTGACTGAGACACAGAGTGTCCCAACATGGAACCTTGGCACTGAGAAGAGCAGATACTTCTCTCTCCCCACGTGCAACAGCTTTGTCCTGGACAAAGCAATCCTGAGGAATTATTTCAACTAGTTCCTACAGGAATATTTCATTTTCCCAGGGGTTTTTTTGTGAGTTTTACAGGGTTTTTTTTAAAGGTACCTTGCCACCCGGCTCCATGCCTTGTTGTCTCTGCCATAGAGACTTTATGCCATGGTTTTAATTTGCATTCCCCAATGAATATATGATTAGAAATTGTATTTATAATTAGTAGTTTTGTCATTTGAACTTCATCAGTTTTGCAGCCAATTATTGAATAAAAAGCTGTTTATTATTTTCAATATATTATTACTTTATTATGGCTCATTGCTTTAAAATACTTAGCTTAATCCTTCGCAGGTCCTTAAACACAAATATGGCAGCTATTAGCAACCTCTTCACTCAGGCATAAAATTGTACCCACAGGCCTCATAAACAAGGGAGTGCTTTGCAGAGATTAAATCAGTGTATACAGCTGCGAGGGAGGCCATTAGGAAATACATTCTCATTCTGCCTTAGTGTTATTTTGCTTTGCCACTGTGCTCTTGTCAAATCTATCACCTACCTGTGCTTTGCTCTCCATAAATAAGAGATGTCACCTCACCAGGTCCATCCATCAGAAGCATTTCAGTCAACATACAATTACATCCTGCGGTCTCCTGCTAATATACTAATTCCTATCATTTGTATTTCAAAGAGGACAAGCCGGATGGCGAAGTGCGGAGCCGTGCAAAGGCCGGAGTGATCCATCTCTGCAACCAGGACAGGCACTGCAGCTCTTACCAGGTTTGTGTGGTATCAACGTGGGACAGCTGTCACTCCTGCAGCACCTCCTCAGGTCTGGATTTGGAAAAAATGCCATTCAGGCCAAGCTGAGGATGTTCCCCTTAGCCTGGCATTCGCCCTTAAAGCCCGGAGCAAGATGGACTTGTGATGGAAGAAGTGCTGGCAGCTGCTGAGCGCAGAGGAGGTACCTGGGCTTGTCTGAGTGTCCTCACTGTGTGTGCACCAGGGGCATCCCAAACATCCCTCCAGCCTCCTGCCCTCTCAGGCACATCCCAAACATCCCTCCAGCCTCCTGCCCTCCTCAGGCACATCCCAAACATCCCTCCAGCCTCTGTCTCTCTCACTTTCTGCAGCACTGCAAAAAAAAAAAAGATGTGCTGAAAGACAGGCAGGCCAACGAGGAGAGTTCAATATTTGTTCTGCTCCGCTCCAGCAGTGCTTGGTGGAATTGTCCTCCCCTTCCCATCCACCAGATTATTTTCCCTAAATCTGTAATTCCCTTGAAATCATCAGGTGAGCCATTTTTCCATTATAGTTCTGACTCAAGATTGCCAAGAGCTCCCTGCAGAGCCAACAGTAAGTGCACTATTTGCTAAAGGACAGAACAATCTCAAACGAGGAGGAACTTGTATGGGAAGTAAAAAAATATGACACAATTATCATGTAAATTATAGTGGCTGTTTTAAATCCCCTGCCAGTGAGACATGAGGTTATACCACATGTTTCTGAGGCAAAGAGAGAATTGCTTTCTTGCCTTGAGACAAGTCAGTAATGATGGAAGAACAACCACACACACACACACACACACACACACAAAATCCAACAAAGCAAATCTGTATCTTCAGTGTAATAAATATGGGCACTATTTGGTTATTTCCCATGTAGTGTTTTTTGTATTGATATGCAGAGTTGCAGATCCTGTGGAGCAACTTTTGTTGTGAAAAATTAAGGTAACAAAAGCAAAGAAAAACTGTAAATACTAAAACCAAAAAATAAAACCATATTCCCCTTTTTCTGTTTCAGGCTTAATTAGCCTTTTTTTCACCTGCCTGCTCTGAAACAGTGAGAGTAAGTATTTCAAGAAATAATAATACTGGAAGTCCTTTGAAATTAGTATTAGTATTATCCTTCCACTCTCTGGTGCATGGAAAGTGACAATTGCAGGTATTTTTCTCCCAATTTCCATGCCTGGTTCCTGGTAGGACCTGCATCACATTCATCTTGATGGACTTGCTGGGATTATCTCCTAGGATGGAAGTCAGGAACACAGTGGCTTTCAAACCTCCTGCCTTGCTTTTCTTCCTTAACCTTTTCCTGACCTACTCTGGTAAACACTGCACTTGGCCACCCTTGCTCAGGGGGCATTAGATCCCATCTTCCCTTAACATCACTTTCCCTTCACAAGGCAGCCACATGGCATCAGACACGTCTGGCTGGCCACAGCCAGCTGCTCTAACTATCCCCCTTGTCAGCTGCTCAGGGAATTCAGACAGACAAGGTTTAAACATGCATTATACATAATCCATACTTGCAGCTGAAAATAAATTCCACATATTAAAATATCATCAAGCACTTCACTGGTTGTATATCAAAAGCCAATGAGTTCCCAAAACTTGACATCATTCCTTAGGTAGTTAAGGAGCTAGAGGGAAGACCCCAAATCAAAATCCTTAAATTTGAAGCCACCCTGAAAGTTTGGACTCTATCTGTGCAGGACACAGATCCCACAAAATATTGTTTTCCAGATCCTATGACCTGGAACTTCTTGATCTTGTCAGTCTGCTGAGAAATCTGAGACCAGGTTACTGTCACACTATTCCAAAGCCCTTGTTCCTACACTTGCAGACTTACTGTGGGTTGTCCCTAAACAACTCACTGTGAAGAAGGCAGGAATAAGAGTCACAAACTGAGTATTCCAGTTGAAAGATAAGAAGGAATAAGCCTTCATTTTTTTAAGTTTCCAGCAGAGATGTTAAGCCACAAGCTACTGCCCCTTATAGGTGCTATGTTCTTATGGATAAGCTACAGGAAAGTGACCTATTGCTCCAGATCAGCCTTCCATCTCTCCCAAAATAACTGCTTCCACTTCTTAAGATGCCACCACTCTGCTTAGAAAGTTTATCTTCAGGAACTGAAAATCTATTCATCAGCATCATCAAGTGAGGACATTGCACTGCGATAAGGGAAGAGCGAAATCCCATTCCACAACAATGAGTCAATTAACCTCATGCAATTTAAATGAACTTGGCATCAATAATGTTTGGGCAGAGCCAAGCCCTACTCCCCACCACAAACAACAAGGACTGTTTGCTGAGAAATGCAGCACCCGAGCAAGGCAGCAGAAAAGGAAGTGAAAGACTTGGGGCAATGTTTGTTTGAAATGGCAACAGCTCAGGTTCTCTGAAAGAAATTCAGAACTGCAAATAAAAGGGACTTTAGATTTATTTTCAAATGAACTCAGGTGCTCAAACCACACACTGCAATGGGCAGAAACAGGTTCCTGCTGTAATACTGCATTTCCTGATAATGCAGTGGAAGGTCACTTTCTCCTTCTTATAATTTTTTTTCCACAAGCTATTAATATTTGGTGTATTTATTTTAGAAAGCTTGAGCAATAGGTCTTCCCTTGTACCTAAGAATTCAAATCAGTCTCTCCAAATCTACATGCTGGTCAGGTCTCCTCTGGCCATGATATACAGGTTGGGCTGCAGGATGGAGGGGAGAATGCAGGAAAAACACTTACCCAGAAGAGACACACACAAAAAAAACTACTGATTTATGAATGCAACACTTGGAAAGTGTTGAGCATGCAAATCAAAGCTGCCTTGGAGCAGGTTCATTTTATAGCACCCACATTTGTATGGCAGGTTAATCACATCAATGCTGACACAGCAACGCCAGGGTAACTTTAATAAAGGTTTGGGGCCCTCTTTTTTTCTTTTTAAAGGTATCGTTCGAGCTCATTTGGGTCCAAACTCTAGATTTCTGAGTGTGAGTTTTAAAAGGTAAAGGAATGGTCAGAAATAAATGGTCAAAGTGATGGGAAAAAAGCTTTAGATGTGGTATTTCTTCACACTGTTGAATAGAGTCACTGCAGCAGGGCATTAGTAAATGAGAAATCAGTGAATTAAGTAATCAGAATTAAAGACAGACAGGAAACAGCAAAGGGTAAAAAATAAAACCATCTGGTAATACCCTCCTGGCATTAGTAGTGCAAGATGGTGCAGGAAGAGGTAAGGATGTTCTCTACGCTGCTGTTTCACATCTTTTCATGTATCTTTGTGTTTTGGAACATGACAGGTTTTGGTCAGGCTCTGCCCAGGGTCTCCTTGGTAGAATATAACACGTATAGACCAGTAACACACATTTGCTCTGCTTTACTCTCTATCCTGCACACAATTGCCTCGAACTGTGACAAAAGTGTGGTACCTTTGTTATAAGACTCCAAGAAAGGAAATGAGATACATGGGCACAACATGTGATGAGTCCACAATTCACCACTTCAGTCCAATATACAACTGTAGGTGTGGTGGGAAACTTCAAGTGACAACAGTTTAGTTATCACATCCACAGCCACCACTTCAAACAGCTTCTTCATTGCAGTCTCACTGCTACATCTACATTAGCAAGTAATTTCACCCGGCAGAAGTAAATCATTAGATTCAATCTGGTACCGAGGCTTCTACATCCACACTATATATATTTCAGGCACTCACTGGGGATTAGATTTAATCTGCTCCCCTCAACCAAACATGCCCACCATGCATGTAGCTCAAAACTTATCACTGTTCCAGACCTTTTATCTCCATTAGGGGTTGGGACGCGTTGCCTGGGGCGGTTTGTGCACGGCAAAACAGAGCTGTGAATTGAATCAGCTCACAATCAGGGGGGACAATGAGGGCACTGGCTTCGCTGCTCTGAATCAAAACACAAATAGATGTAGTTGTATTACCTACACTTCAACTGGCAAATGTAGGGTGAATAAATTTACTGCCTTCTGCTGAGTCGCTGAGATAGATGTTGTGTTTCATTAAAGCGGCTCCCGCAACCACCCGTTCACATTAGAGAGACACAAACTGTATAAATAAAAAGTGAAGCCCCTGAAAACTGCTAGAAACATGCCCTAAACATGGCATTACATAACCTTGTATTGTACACAGAGCTTATGCTTTAAATGGGGGGGAAATTAAACTATTCAAGGCATTCCTTGCTATTTGCTGTAAAGCCACAGGTTAGACCAAACACAGCAAGATCTCTGTTGGAGCAGCTCTTTTTGCTCCAGTTGCTTTGTATCACACGTAAGAGGTTTTCCTTTTGCATCAGATGTAGAGATTCCATAGAACATTCTTATTATATAGGCTACAGGCCTCGCTAGATTTCTTTTTAATAAAACCTATCTCTTCCAATTAACTTGATTGGATGTGTTAATGTTTTGGGACTTGATTAATAACCCTGGGAGATAATTCTGCAAAGGTCCAGAGGCACTAAAATGTCCATGCAAATGGGGAATGATGGAGGAATTGTGAATGCAATCTATAACACTCGGCACAGCGGCAAGCCCAGAGCTGCCACGCTGCTCAGCTGCAAAAAACAAACAACCCATATGCCGTAAGTATAAACTATCTGGTAGCTCAATCTATCATCTCTCTCATGCAACTGAACAAGGAGCAGAATTAACAGTGTAATACCTTCCTCAAGGAGTGCTTTCATCCTCGGGCTTTAATTAGAGATCTATCTGAACTAGAGCTCCAACCGTAAGCACGCTGAAATCCAGATACATAATCCTTTGCTTTTATCCAGCTCCCTAAATAACAGAGTTACCCAGCAGAGAATTTGCACCCCCAAATACAGCAGAGGGTTTGGTAAGCAATGATTCCTCTCCCGTGCCACAAGACAGACCAAGCACCCGACTGAAACCACCTGAAGCGCTGATGCCTTGTGTGAGCCCAGCTCTGCAGGACAATTTCTGCACCTGCTCCTTGACTCCTCTTCAGAGCAGGAAAATACTCTGAAAAATGACTTTCAGAGAGTTATTTCTTGATCACTGTTTACTCGGATCTGTTCCTGAATAAAGAGCTGACAGACTGAGGGGTGTAAGGTTGGCTGCTGCCTACTCATCCTCAGGCTCCCGTACGACTCCCCAAAGCCTTTGTAACCTCCTCCCTGTGTTCTGCAAACCAAGGCATCGTTTCTTACTCCCTTAGGAAAGGGACAGACAGGAAAAATCCATGCTAGGACAAGAATTTTTCTCCCTTAACTAACGAACTATTACAGCTTCCCCTCCTTTTCCTGTATTTAGTAGCTCAGCAGAGCCATCACTGCATTTCAGTGCGTGGCCACATTTCCATCTTCAGTCACATTTCCAGCTCCCATTGCCTGTCATGGTCATCACCTCACAGTTAAAATGAAAAAATATTTACAACTAGAAGGCTGTGAAATTTACTCCCCAGTGCCCACATACACATTTTGTACAGCAAGTCCTTTCTGGCTTAAATTCTGCATGATAAACCTTCATTAGTGCAGTCTGACAAAGTGAGAAATCGGAGAGGAAACACAATTTTGAAAAGCATGAGAGTGACAGAGGTGACTAACAACCATTTGCAAAAGCAACTTTAGGCAACTCTCAAATAAAACAGTTCATAAATTGCTTTTCTTGAGCCGGAACTCATGCTGTGAGTTGGACTACAGGGGGAAGAAGCCTCAAAGTGACCAGGAGGATGTCACTCAGGTTTATTGTGTGACAACAAGCAGTGTCACCACGCACCAGCCCCCTGGATAAATGAATCTCAGATGATCTGTTCATCTGATGCACAAACTCCCCACCAAGCTGGTAACTGCCTCAAACAGCCCAGAACTGCCGCAAACTCTGCAGAAAGAGAAACTGCAACTCGATTCTTGTTCTGTGGTTCAGGAGCTCTTTAATTCTACACCTGGACCGCAGCAAATCCATACAACTGTTGGAAAAGTTACCTTGGAAGAGCTATCAACCCATTGTGTGCCTAACCCAGAACATCTGTGTGGCCTTCTCCCCGTCCCCCATGAACACAAGGCAGCAGCACATGGGCAAAGAGCAGAGAAACCACAGATACAGGAGATATTAAACTAAGAGCCCAGGGAATAATTTCAATAGTCAGGAAGTCCATTTCTCTCTCTCTCTAAAAAAAAAAAAAAAATGGCAGAAATGCTGCTGTTCTTCCAATTCGTTTCATGCACACACAGAAAACTGGAACCTAATAAAGACACTGAGGGACAGAATGGAGACTGAGACATAATGGATGGGTTACAACTTTTCCTGGGTTTTTCCCCTCAGTCTTCTACAACAAAAAAGGCAAAAACTCCAGGGGAAAAAAATGGAATATTGAGAAATTCAGAATGCCATTTTTTGAAATTAGAAAATAAGGGATTTGTTAAAATAGCACTTTTAAAGGAAAAATAATTTTCAATTAATTTAGCAACCAGTTTTGGAAATCATCATCATCATTTATACTTTAAAACTTGACTCTTTAAAATTCATTACCTCCGATTTCAACATACTTATGATTTAGATATAGGTACAAATGCTTATTAAAATAGCTTGAAAAGAAATCTTTCACTCAGCTTCTTTCTTTCTAAAATTTCATTTTCCTTTTCAGTTAACGAAAATTATTGCAGGCTTTAGCTTTTTTTGATCACCTGGTAACATTTTCAAAATTCCCGCTTTTTTTTTTCCTGTGGTTGGGAAAAAAAGCCATTTCCTTTCTCACCAGGATCTTACAACATCCCAAGTCTGAACACTTGGAAATGCAGGTTTGCAGATAACACCTGAAGAGCAGACAGCAAGGCAGGGGTTACGGTCACAGGGCTGAGTTTGGCACCACGTTGATGCCAACTCTTTGTAGTGCTTAGGCCTGGCTTTAGTCAGCTCAGAGTAACCTGAGAGTTGCTCTGGAGCTGTTTGGGCTGGAAAAGCCCCCTGAGATCAAGTCCAACCATGAACCCAGCACTGCCAAGGCCACTAAACCATGTCCCCAAGTGCCACATCCACAGGTTTTTTGAACAATTCCAGACCTTGTGATGAAGAGAACAGAATAAAACATCCTCCACGGGTTTGATCATCAGAAAATGATGACACAAACTCACTGGAAGTACTAATGGAAACGTGTGCTAGTTTTTTTAAATTAGGAGTTAGGTTATTACAGAAATATTTAAATTTCAGGCCAAACCCAATGGAATGGCTTTAGATAATATATCATATTTTAATCTAACAAAGGCTTCATCAGTTATCCTGAAATTCAGAATTAGCTAGATGCATTTCAACTGACTCACTTGTCCTGTATTGTAAAATAATGATGTAATTTGTAATAAATTGCTAACACCGAGTTTCAGCAGTGACAAATTGTTTACTTAATTCAATAAAATAGTGTCACTTTTGCAAAGTGCATGAGCTTAGAGAACTCAGCTGGTTGTGAATTGCAGGTTATGAAGAAAAACATTCATGTCAATCCAAGAGAGAAGAAATGAGATCTGAAGCAAACTAACTGCATTCCCTCAGATCACTCTTTTGCACTTTAGTGTCACTCTCAATTTAAGTTTTTTCAGGAAATCAGCCAGCCTGGAAGAGGCAGGATCATTCTCGCTCACTGCGTCTAATATGACATGACTAATAAAAGCAGACATGATATGTCATAGCAATGAATGACTCATCAGGCTGGGAAATTCAAAAAAAATACCATTTTCCAAGATACAATTTTTGACCTTTACACTCACCCCCAACTTACTCCACACAGACCTTTTGGAAAGAGCCTGGAGAGCAAGCTGCAGTAAAACTTGCCGAAGGAAGGGAAGGGATGCGGGAAAGGGATGGTTCGTACCCACCTTTGGCAACTTCTTGTACAAGAGAAAGTCATCAAAGCCAAACCTGCATGTCGGGCTGGAAATTCCTCCCTTACAAATCCTTCCCTGCTGCCAACTGCCCTGGGCCCAGGACAAGTGATTTATTCTCGACACCTACTTTCTCCATGTCCATAATGAGGACCAAGACACATGCCTGTGACAACTCACTGGTTAATGTCTGTGGAGTGGGAAGGATTATTGCCGGTACGTTTAGCACTAATTTCTACGTTCCCAGTCAAGCCACTGTGCCCAAACCTCTGTGCTCTGCCCTAACTGGGCTAAAAGGGAAAGACTTATCCCAGCTTGTCCTGGTGTAGCCAAAGAAGAAAAGGGATACAATTAATTGATTCTTAGTTTTCTAGACTAATTTGGAATGTAGTGGTGATGAAAGCGCCAATCTTGCTATGTATGTGTTTTTTACATGAAGATCTTCTGAAACCAGTGAGGTTCCTGATCTGTTCACCCAAATTCTACAGGACTAAAAATTAGGATCTAAGTCATCTTCCAGATTCCTTGTTGTAATAATTTACATTTTAATGTTCCTTCCCCAGCTTATATCTAGATAATCAGCTTTTAAAATAACATTGAGAAAAAATTTGGTCAGAATAAGAAATAGCACACTGAATTAGAATATTAGAATAATAGGCAGCAAGTAGTCTGCACATGATATATTTTAATTTATATTCATAGAATAGCATTTTTCCAGATGATCAAAGTATTCCTTTATGTATATTTTCAAGCAATTAAATCCACTTTCATTTAAACCACTATTTGGAAACCAAAAACTCAAACAATCTCTGTTGTGTATAAATCCGCTCTGCTTCCCCTTGCTGGACAAATTATTTTGCCTTGTACTAGGAGGCAGTCGGGAGAAGAAGCCGCCAGACAGCTTGGAAGTCATATTTGAAGAGATGAGAGAAGACTGTTAAAAGATAGAAAGGAAATGAGGAAAGATCTGAATGCCAGAATGAATCCGGGATCTGTGCGTGTCAGGGGAAACAAAGATGAACAGAAGATCAGGGGATGCAGCGTTGAGCTCATCAGGAAAAGCAAGGCAGGAAACCAAAGCCTGCACACAGGGAGATGAAAAAGGAGCAATGACAGATCTGTGCTAAGTAAAAAACAGGAAGGAAAGAGGTAATAGTGCAAAGATTATTGAGAAACCTGAAGAAATCGATGAGGAATTTTCTTCCACCATTTGGCTCTCAAACCTGTCTGAAACATCCAAGAAATTAGATTTGCCCATTACAGAAAAAGGAAACACGGGAAAGAAAGAACACGAGGAGCAGGAGAATGGAGTGTGGTTACCACTGGAACATGGATGCACACTCCAAGGGTCCCTTGTTGTTACTGCACCATGGACTTCCTCCCAAAGAAATGCAAACTCAGTGCATGTTCCCATAACCCAACACTAATCTCTGACCCTAGAAAGCAGATAGTGCTCAGCTTCACTTTTAGTCAAATAATTTGCTCAGTGAGGTCCATTCCTACAGAGGACTTCATACACAGATAATTTCCAGGCTTATCCACTCACAGCTAGCAAAAAAAAGCCAGAAGAAACTCTAATTCTATCCATATATATTAAATCAGATTCTAATCTTTCCTTCAGCAATTAGATTTTTAGGAAATGATAAGGAAAGCATTTACAGTGAGTGCTTTTCAATAAATCATCATTAATTATACATGCACATTAAGAGCATCAAACAAGTTCGGGCACACAATTAAGTAACTAATTACAGTGACTCTGCAATTCCAGACTTCACTGGACTCACCTGCCCCCAGCTCCACCTGATTGTTTCGGGGGGTTATTTCATTGTACAGTGGTTTCTTTGCTATTAAGCACCAACTGTTGAAAATTTTGAAGCAACTGCACTTCCATGCCTAATTAATCATGTAATTGCCATCATTATTTGGACACCTTTTTTGATAATTTAGCCTCTGCAACGCTTCAGTTGTAAGAAAGGCAGATGGGAGAACTGGGAAGCAAGTGTCGTAGCCACGCACGATCAGGTGGGTGCTCGGCTTGCACGGTGTGGAACAGCCCCAGCTCCGACAGCAGCCATAAGGAATGCCATGGTTCAGCAGCAATCCAGGGATGCTGAAGATCCCTCAGGACCTGCCCACTTACAACTCACCAAACACTGGAAATCATAATGGTTTCATAAAAAGGACATCAAAGTACAGTCTGTTGCTGAATATCACTGCACACACCTTGCCATTTATACCAGCATGATCAGAATTCCTCCTGGAGACTTGGAAATACCTGGGATGGCCCCAGCACTGGCTCTTCCCTAGTTAGATGCTGTCTGAGCCTTCCCAAACATCTTGAGCTGAACAGAACAAAGCCCATAGTTCTGGCACGAGCATGTTTGGGCAGGGATCAGTGTATATGACAAGGGCCATCCAGATCCATATGGGATCTCACATGGTTATCTTCTGGAGAGACAATCAGTGCTTGTGTATAAACAGCATTTTCCTTGTGCTCGATCTCACTGGGCGTTACTCATTTCTAAACATGGACATACACATATATGTTTACAAGGAAAACTGAACTCATTCAAACTTTCCCCACACTCAAACCTGTCTAAAAGACCAAAAGGAGCCATTAACTTTTATTTCTTCCCCACCATTTGTGTTTAAATCTCCAGCAAAGCTAAAAGAGCAGAATTCAGGGGAAAGCAACATCTGTCTCGGTGGCACTTCCAAATGAGCTTTGCAGCCTGAAGAATTTCAAATTAGGTTTGAAAACCACCACCATTCTTTGGGGGTTTGTGATTACTCAAATGCAAAGCAAAAATTCTGACAAAGTCCTTCCACCTCTGGCTTGAAATCTGAGAGAAACTGGAAAGCCTGAAAATGTGGCTACTCCAGAAAAGTATTAAAACAGAATTACAAACTTCTGCATCGTGCCTGAGTTGGGCTCAGGCTGCTACAAACACGAGGTGACTTTGGATGTTACGTGCACGGTATCAGGAGCTGTGTGTCGAAATCAATGCCTTGTAGTGACAAAGTCAACAATGGGATTTCTTCAGAAATGAGGTATTTACCAGCAGAGGAAAGGCTACAATACCCTTTTTATTGCCTATTTAGAGGAACTGATTAATGTTTTCACCGGGCTCTGTGTGCAAATTCCACCGAATATCCTGTGATTTGCATACGTGTGTGTGGGAGAGGAAATATTTGTGTAAGACTCAAAGAGCAGCATCTCAGTCTAATATTTAGAGTGTTTTTTCCTTGCTGGTTAGCATTTGGGGCTCAGCTATGCCTTACTCTGCAACAACTAAAACTATTTCCTACTGATACAGCAGTTTTAACAGTTTCTTCTCCCTGATGCATGTGATAAATAGAGAAGCTTCAAACCTTTTAGAAATATTAAAGGTTTTATGGCTCGATGTGTGACAGCCTTGATTAATCCTGTGCTGACAGCACGAGTCAACGTGTGCAGATATCTGCATTCAGGACCTTCAAAGTTCGAAGAGTTTTCTTTGATAAAGGTAAAGAAGCTTTGTAAAATATGGCTTGTGACATGCAGCACTGGGACAGAATTTTAATGCTGCAGTAGACACTGTGGTTCACTAGGAAATGAGAAAAAAAAAAGAAGTTCCTGTGTGACAGAAAACCCCTTTTTCCTGTCTGGAAAAGAAGGACATGGACTTGCTGGAACAAGTCCAGAGGAGGTCACAAAAATGATCAGAGGGCTGGAGACAAGCTGGGAGAGCTGGGGGTGTTCACCTGGAGAAGGGAAGTCTCCAGGGAGACCTGAGAGCCTGGACAGGGTGAGGTGGGATATTAGAAAGAAATTCTTCCCTGTGAAGGTCCTGAGGCACAGGTTGCCCAGAGAAGCCCCATCCCTGGAAGTGTCCAAGGCCAGGTTGGATGGGGCTTGGAGCAACCTGGGCTAGTGGAAGATGTCCCTGCCCATGGCA
>JAWWEU010000005.1:3828749-3851355 GCA_035583155.1 Acropternis orthonyx | reverse complement strand
CCCTGGAAGTGTCCAAGGCCAGGTTGGATGGGGCTTGGAGCAACCTGGGCTAGTGGAAGATGTCCCTGCCCATGGCAAGGGGTGACACTGGATGGTCTTTAAGGTTCCTCCCAACCCGAACCATTCTGGGATTCTGTGAAAAAGAAAGTAGAAGATGAGAAAGAATGATCCAAGGCAGAGTTGGTGAGCCTACCCAAGCAATGAGTATCTACGTAATTTTTCACCTAACATTTAATAATTTTTCAATGTAAACACAAATAAATTCTACCATTAAATCACTCTCTAGGGTTCCCAGGAGTCCATAAGATGGTTATCAGATAAATGACATATTAAGTGAAAGGAGTAACACGTAAAAACTTGCTCTTTGGATCACAGAAAGGCCGGAGCTTCCCCAGCAGGCAAAATGATGTGCTGGGATGACACCAAGGCAGGTGGGACGGCTTTAACCAAGGCACAAGTCAGAACTGCAGTAAGCAGTTGTTCTCAGAGCAATTTTAAGAACACATAGTTGTTTAACTGAGTTAAATCCATATCTGTCCCATCCCAGTTTTGGCAGATAAAAGCTGGAATGTTCCCTTTTGGAGCACAGCAGTGACTAAGTCCCTTGGTCTGACAGAAGCCCTGCAGGTAGGAGGACGCTCAGGATTAATTTCACACCTACTCACCTCAAAGGCGTCTCTCTCTTATTTTGGTACCTGTGCTGTGCCTTTATGCTCGAGAGCTGAAATACCAACAAACTACTGCAGGTTTTACAATTCAGAAATAAAAAATCAAAAAGTACACTGGGAGGGGATGCCTCAGGCTGTTGTACTCCAGGTCCAGCTTGATTATGATGACAAATGGCAGAGGAAACCTTCTTGCTCACCCAAACAAAGATCAGTCACTGTCATTTTCAAGTTTCCATAGCAATGTGATAGTCCAGCATAAGCAGAGCTCGGGGGGGAGCAGGGAGAAACAATACAATTCAATTATCTCCATCATTTCAAATGGCTGATTGGAGTAGGGGGAGCCTTAGGAAGCCAGCCCACTTCCAAGAGAAGAAAAATAATCTCTTTATCTTTGGTTTTTTAATTCTGTCAGAGATGGCCTAAATTAGGGAGTGACAACTTGCAAAGCAGGAATATATTCTCTTCTTAAATCAGGCCTGGAAATGCCGTGAGATGAACTCTGATAATGCAGCCTGCAAGCCCTGGGAGCCAAAGCTGTGCAAAATTGTTTAATATGGTCAAATCCTTTAATCCTCATATCTGCTGATGCAGAAAACAGAATATTTCTGTCATTTATTACCAGAAACATTATTTTCAAACTCCATAAATGTTGCCTGAAGATCTTATGCAATGGAGAGAGGGCAGGCCTGCACTTTCTTCGCTGGACAATTTTGATTCTAATTTATTTAGGCACAAAGCAATACACATAAATGAACAACCACTGATTTTTCTTCATCTCCTTCAACGATTTATTCCAAGAACAACTTCATGCCTTTTCACCTTATCCTTTACTATTTGTAAAGTTCAGAAACTTGAATGCCCTGAAAAACTTAGGAATTGATCAGACTTGTAATGAAAAAGGATCTCTTTCTCTCTCCCATAATACAGGAAAATAAAATATCGTTAACTCTGCAGGGCAGTGTGCTGAAGACGGATCAATCCCTCTCTTTTCCTACCACCCCACAATGCAAGAGCAAAGGGGTCAGTCGATAATTGCCAGTAAATTTGGAATGAATAAAAGGAAATACTTGTTCACATAGCCAGCCTGAGGAATTTTTTTCTCAGGGAAGGCCATCAAGTCAAACGCTCCGGATAGATCTTAAAGAGGCAAGAGGAATTCTGTAAGCAAGGATTCCCCGTGCTTGAGCGGCCGGGACCGAGGGCACAGCACCCAGGGGAGGTCAGAGAGCAATACGGTCACGGTGATTACATTTCATGCTCCAAGGCATGGAACAACAGGAGTCAGGCTGGATGCCCACAGCCCACGCCGGCAAGACGAGTCGGTGGTGGCTGCAGGTACCTCTGCTCTGCTGCACACCCAGAGCTGCCCAGAGAGCAGCATCGGCAAGAACGATCAGGAAAGAGCCTCCCAGCAACATCCCGTTTTCCCAGCACAGAAAATGGTGGGATGTTTTGGGGCTTACGGTGTTAGGGGAGGGGGTGGACTAAAGACACGGGCTCAGCCTTTGTCAGGCAAAAAGCAAAAGCAAAAGCACTGTGTTAACTACAAGCTTATCTTTTATACTATTTTTCTACTGTCTACGTGCTTATATGCTGCATCTCATTGGCCAGGTGTTCTTGTCCACGAGTCTTAGCCCGTCTTCTGATAGGTGGCCAGCATCTCTCCTCATGCTGGCAAAGTCTCAAAACACACTCTTGTCATCCATGGTGGTTTTTCTCTTTCTTCTGCCTTCCCAGGCCTGGCCCACGGACACGGGTGGTGTTTTCTGATACTTTCCCAGGCCTACAGCGACATCCTCTCAAGGCCAAAGCTGTCCATAGCCCAGTAGTCTCCCACAGATGCAGAAGCCCTGCCTCACACTCCCACCCTACATCAGTCAGGATGTTCCTGATCTGTGGAGCACATCCTGTTCTCCTGCTGCTTTTGAACTGTGTCCCAGCACTGGGTACAAGTCATGAAGAGTTCACTGGTGGGCACAGGTAACAAGCCAGTCTCTATGGGCATCTTGCCATCAGCCAAACACCTTTTGAGCAAGAGGTCCCCAAGAGGCAGGAGGGTTTGGCTGTGCCTTGCAGGGCTGTGGCTCCTGGTCTGGCCCATGGGCTCACCTGCCACACCAAGAGGCTCATCTCTGCATTCCTGTGCTCTGCACCACGATAACAGCACCGGAGAAGACACGGGACTTACGCCTTCGAAAACTCCCTCTCTGCTGGCACTACTGGAAGGCAACAGGTCCCTCCATCACTGATGTCTGGGGTGATCCCCACAGGTGATGAAACAAAATCCCACAGAATACCTGTTTATTTGCTGTCAGCCAGCTCAGTATCAGAAGCAGCCTGGCCCATTTACAAGCCCGTCACCATCACCTGCTTTAGAGACCAGGGCCGAGAACTGGGTGCGCAGGAAGAGGGACAGAATTTGTCCAGATGCAGCGAGGAACCCCATGACTAATTCATGAAAGTGCGATTGATTTTGGTGAATCAATGCATTACAGGATCCAGGGGAGGAGGGGGAGGCACTGGGCATTTTACAGGATCACACTTTGATCTGAGAAACAAAGACAACCTTCTTCAGTATCAGAAGGAAAGCTCTGATATTTTTTCAGCCAAAAAAGTGGCTTCACTCTTTTAAGAGACAAACATCCCCTGTCTGTACATTTTCCAAGGTCCAGATGCTGCAATTTAAACTCTCTTGGATAACCTCATTCAAAACACCCAGTTTTTAAGAATTTCTACTCCCAAAACAGCTCTGGTGGGAAAAAACCTCATACAAATCAGAAAAAATAGTATTAGCTGTTAACATATTCTCGTTCCCGAATTTAAAACAACCTGTTTCAGAAGGAAGCATCTGTAAAGGAGAAATATACATTTATATTTTAATGGTAAAAAAAAAAAAAAAAAATTTCCTCAGCAAGGAAAGATAAATGAGAAATGCCCCCATTTAAATGAAAATGAACAAGAAAATCTTTGCTTTCCCCATACTTCTATTACAGGTAAGTGGGAAAGCAAATCCATTACTAGCCTCACATTTCAATCGCTCATTGTCTATCAAATTTCATAACATGCACTTCCCAGCTGTTCTCTCTCTTTCTCTTTGCAGATCATGAGCAAAGCTGAGACACTGCCTGGTTAAGGCTAATTCAAAATCCATTCTTTGCTGGGACACCAACGCATCTCTGTGTGTATTAGGATGGGGAAGGTTTATGGCGGGTGACTGGCTCCGAGGTTGATTTCACATTTGCCATCAAGCAGAAATGCACATTCACAAATACACTAAGACTAGCAAATTGCTCCCTGATTTCCATTCCCCAGGCACCAGCCCGCAAGGAAACCTATTTAGGTTTATTCCTCATATTGATACACAAAGTAGTAGTAACCAAACTCTGATTCTCTCCACTTCCCATTGAGCCAACCATGGGGGAAATCATTAGCTTGACCTTTTGGAGGAAAAGTCAGGAGAGGTGGGTTTATCAAAAAGAAGATTTTACTCCAAGCTTTGGCTCTTTAGGCCTCTGAATGGATTTTCACAACCCAACAAGTATCTGTGGCACTTAAAAAGTGCTCACCTCTGCTGAAGGCGAGAGCAAGAGTTTGCACAGGCTTGGTGAGCATCTTCTCCTCTGCCGAAAGACAACGCAGTCAAGGAAGAAAATCAACCTCTGCTCTGAAGCAGAATCATGATTTCAACTAAGACCAACAGCTGAGCAATTGAGTGCATGTATTTCAAAACCTGCCCTTTGATATCTTTTGATTACTTAACCTGGAGATTTGAAGGAAAGAAGTCAGAGAAAACCTGTATGCAATGAAAAAGAAATAATTATATTCTTATTCCTAGGCACACCAAACCCTCGCAAAGGCTGAGGAACACACATGGGTCACAAACCAAATTGGGAAATTCCTGTTTCTGAAGAACAGTGCTTCAGGAGAGGCTCAGAAATTAATACCTTGTGTGTAGCTCCCACCCTTTCAGGGTCACCTCTTATTTCTTTTTTAATAAAATAAACATTACCAAGCTTTAAAACGTTCCTCAGGCTCCCAAGTAAGCCCGTCACCTCGAGGACGTGACCTGAATCGCTCTGAAAACGAAACTTAAAATTGAATGCCTCTCCTAGCAGTGCTCCTCACACTGATGGGTGCGGTGGTGGCTCTTTCCTCCCCACCTGTAGCAGTGGAGACCATGGGGGCTCCCAGAAGAACCACCAGAGGCACAGCCTTGCTGGGCAAGTGGTGGGGACACACAGCAGCAGTGACACTCCACAGGAGCCCTGGCTTGGGGGGCACACTGAAGGCTGGGAGCTCTCTGCTGATGCAGGTTCCTACCTGACCTTTCCAATTCTCACAGCCCCTGGGAGCTGACAGCTGACTGCTGGCTGCAGTCAGTGACTTGCAAAGCAAGATGTCCAAAGGACTGGAGCATATTTTCCTCAATAATTAAAAGAAGCTTAAAACCCACGCATAAACCACCTGAAAATGGAGCTGACAAAGCTGGCAGTGCACCACTGAACCCGCCTGTGACAGGCAGAAATAATTCTAATAATTCAGCCCCTCTGCCTGCCCAGGGGACAGGGATGGCTCTTCCAGCCCTGCATGAGCTTCCAAAGCCTGGGATAAGTGAGAGCCATGTGCTCCTGTATGACTCCTCAGTCCATCCACATCTGAATGAACAGGTGGAGCAAAAGTCTATCCTGCTTGGCAGCCAACACACCTGAATCCAGAGGGGAAATGGAGAACAGAGGGCTGGAGGGGATAACTAATTCTCCCCTGTGACAGGATGGAGGGTCTGAGTGAATAACCCCACCCAGAGCTGCAGCAGGAATGGTGGTGGGAGAAAAAAGTAGGATGCTGAAAGGAGAGAAGGGTTGAAGAAAAGCCTGTGGGAGGAAATAAGAGGACTGAACAAGGAAATGAAGAACACAACCACAAGAATGAGCATTATCAACAGTCTCAGCCTCAGGGGATTTGTGTGATCCACCAGAGCTCCCAGGGGAGCTGCTCAACACCGTCACTGTCATCCCGCTTCCCAGAGATGGCTGCCCAGTACCAACCTCCTGTTCCCACTGTCACTCAACAATCCAGCTCAATCCAGCTCCCAGCCCTGCCCAGGACCCACTTTCTCTGCTGTCCCTCCCATATCTCCCTCTTGCACTGCCTGCCTGGATTCCCTGCACCATTGTCCCAGGCAGCTGAAAGGCAGGAGTTGTCACCCCTCCACATGGGAAGAGCAAGAACAGGCACCAAGTGACAGACAAGATGCACAAACATAACTCACTGCTGTGAAAGCAATTAATGGCACTCCTGAAACATTTTTCTCAGTAAGAGACATTCAAATTCAGCCAATCTGTCACAACCCTCCATTTGTCATTGTCATTTTTACCATTGTCACGTTATTTGATGCCATTAAGCAGACAAGAGCGAGTCGTAGGAACAACTGAAATCAGCATAAGTTGATAAAATAAATTAGCTCAGAAATTTGTATACACAGATATTAAGTAAAAAGCAAAATGATGTCAAGGTTGAAAGAATTAGGAATTGAATTTTAAACCAGCCCACATGTTTATGGCTGATTTGCTGATGAATATTTTATTTTTAATAACCTTCCTATCACATTCACTAAAAGGTCTTACCAAGGATGGATCAGTAAACAAATCTGAGGGGGAAAAAAGGCTGCTCTGAAACATAAAACATTTTCAAAGCTCCAGCTCCCTTGAGAGTAAGAGTCAGAAGGAACAAAGACAACTCTTAGCATGAAAAGGGAAGACATGGTGTGACTAAATAAAAGGGTGATGTTTGATAGGTACAAATTGGATATGTTTCCTGCTTCATTCCTGCTGCTTAAAAATGTCAAGTCCATATGCATATTTGCCAGAATGCTGATGGGCAGGGGCTCAGAGTTGGGCCTAACTCTGAAATCACAACCTTTTCCCTGGTTCTTTTGAGTTCTGGAGGGCTGGGACACACCGTGGAGCAAATGGCAGTCAGTGCTGAACACCCTTCCCACTGCCACAGGGTGAGGTGCTCTGGTACATGGGAAGTCTCCCCACATACATTTTATTTCATCAAAAGATAATCTCCATTTTCACCTTCAAAAAGGATAGGTAATTATAAATGCATTCTTTTTACTCAAATACTTTAAGCAAGTAATTGTTGCCCATGGGAGAGAGTTTAATTATTTCTGATGAACAGCCAAGACACAGAATCGGGAGAACATGACAGGAAGAGTGTGGAGAATGTGTTCCAGTGCTTAATTGTGTGGCTATCTTGCCTTTTCATCCTGAAAAACCACGCATTGATTTTTCTCCCCCTCCCAATTGATTTCACACAATCTTCAGTTTAGTAATACAAAGCGTATCCAACTGCAAAAGGATCAGAGCTCCCCGGGCCAGGGCATCTATGATTTCCCATCAGAAATAGGCAAATCACACGCAGGTCTCTGGGTGGCTCAGCAGAGAGACAGCTGTGTGTGACAGGCTTTGAACAGAGGAGCCACTTCTTGTCCTGCCCACAATGTGCTCAGCTGAATGGCAGATGTGACAGACCATGAAAAACAAAATCACAGAACCACAGAATTCCAGAATGGTTTGGGTTGGAAGGGACCTTAAAGATCACCCAGTTCCAACTCCCTGCCAAGGATACCCTTCAGTAGACCAGGTTGTTTCAACCTGGCCCTGGACACTTCCAGGGATGGGGCAGCCACAGCTTCTCTGGGCGACTTGTGCCAGGGCTTGCCCACCCTCACAGAGGAGGATTTCTTCCTAATATCCAATCTAACCCCCTCTCTGTCAGTTTGAAGCCATTCCCCCTTGTCCTGTCACTCCAGGCTCTTGTAAACAGTCTCCCTCTATCTTTCCTGTTGGCTCCTTCAGGTACTGGAAAGGCCACAATTAGGTCACCCCAAAGCCTTTTCTTTTCCAGGCCATAAATACACTTTCTGGCCTTTACTAAACAGAAATACTGAGGCAACTACACATTCAGGAGACAGGAGCTACCTTGTCACAACGTGACAGCAGCCCATCCATAAGCAGACAGGTTTGAACACTCTGGAGGATGCACAAACCCCCTGACTCGTATGGAACATCTTTCCATAACAGACTGACCCTTCTGATTTTGTGTCAGCTGAGCCTTGCCATGTGACCTGGAGCACATGGGTTTACAGTGCTTTTAAAAGAATTAACTATTACTACCACTCATAAATATTTCCTTTGGTTTCCTGCTCAGCACCACACATGTACAAAACACCCTTATTCATGGAAAAAGGTGCTGGGAAAAGTGCCATTCACGTCCTTTGATTTAAAAAGTATTCTGCATGTGTTTCTCAGGTAAGTGATTCATATGTAACAAAGAATTCTCTAATGCATCTCCTGGCTAAAGGTTTATCACACACCGAACACTCGAACCTAATCATGATGCATCATATAAGGGCTGATTCCGCATTCATACGCTAATGATGCCTATAGAGAGGGCTGCAGGTATATAAATGGCAGCACAAAACCAGCCTGTGTGAGTGGTACATGATACCAGATTATGATAAGTGAATGCAGTAGCAGGTTGGACTTGAAAAGAAAAAAGATCAAACAGGAGCTGGAGAAAATGCATCTCAGCACTCTGCGCTGCACAGCCGTGCGCCAGCAAACAGCACATTTCCCCCCGGCAGCCATAAAAATAATGCTGAGGGAGCAAATATCATCTCTCCTCCCATGAGTTCCCACTGCCCTCTTCCCAAGAGGTATTCCAAAATGTTATCTTTCGCTTTTCACTCCCATCACGTTTTGAAAGGACTTTTCCTGCCCCGTAAGAAAACAGTGAAAACAGGAGAAATGTGATGGCAGAGAGCAGGTGAAGAAATTCCTACTGGAATGCACCCCATTATTGAGGGTGTTTCCTTAGGGATGGCCCATGGTGCAGGTCACAGAGGAGCACAATGGATGTGTGAGTTGGAAGAAGCAGCAGAGACGTGGCTGCTGTCGCCCAGGAAAAAGAGGCAGGAATTACCTCAAGGGGAGGTGTGGGACCAGCCCTGACCATCCTCAGCCCTACCTTCCACCAGCACAAATTTTTCCTGTAACTGCAACACAAGTTCAAGGCTTTCCTTAGGCTGGGAAAATCCCTAAGTCACGGTGGAGACCAGCACAGGCAAACAGCAGATAAAGCCTGCAAAGTACACTTGTGACAAGCCTGGGTCAGCAACAAACGGCTCAAATTGCCTGGAAATTATTACAGGCTACTCCTGCCTTAAAAAGCCACTCCAAGTCAGGAAAACTCCAGCTCTCCAAGGAGGGGACAGGAGCAATGCCAGGAGCCTTAAGGAGCAATTTGCACATCATAAATTACAAAGAGCGAACAATTCACCAGCACTTGTAGAGCAAAACAGACCCGTGTCCTTTGCCAAATTCAGCAAAATAATAAATGCAATCTCAAGTTCTCATAAGGTCGAAGCTGCATGTGTCAGACTGAAACCAGGAAGCAGAGTTTATATGTGAATTTGAACACAATCGCAGAATTGCCTGGGTTGGAAGAGACCTTGAAGCTCATCTCTTTCCAACCCTCTGCCACGGGCAGGGACACTTTCCACTTGCCCAGGTTGCTCCGAGCCCCATCCAACCTGGTCTTGGACACTTCCAGGGATGGATCATCCACAGCATCACTGGGCAACTTTGGCCAGATCCTCTAAACCCCCAAAGTGTTTTTTCCTAATATCTAATCTACATCTACTCTCAGTTTGAAGCCATTCCCTCTTGTCCTGTCACTACATGCTCTTGTAAACCATCTCTTTCCATCTTTGTTGTAGGCTCCCTTCAGGCACTGGAAGGGTGATTTATCCTTAAGGAAAACATGACCAGCCTTACATTATAGCAGCTCTCCAAGAACAATTACACATCCTCCCAAAGAAAACCCGCGTTGAATTTGTTAGTCATCACCCCGCGGTTAAAAAGCCTTTGCTGAGATTCAGTCCTGTTGGTTTACTCGCGTTCTTATCCAAGGAATTGCCGGCACTCTCCCTGCTCAGCAGAGAATTCCGCTTAACGAAGTGCCTGGATAAACACTCACACCCTGCGGATGGGCAGAGCTGGGGGAGCACAAAGAGGGGGAGCTGGTGTTCCTCCATCCCGGGTGTTCCTCCGTCCCGGGTGTCCCTCAACACCCGGCCCCTCACGCGGAACAAGAGGGGCTTGCTCAGCTCTCTCTCACCAGCCATCTGCAACTAAAAATTACATCTGGAGGCCTTTGCTGGTCGCTCTGAACTAACAATTGCCCAGAACTGTTGTTGTCATTTATCTCTGCTCCTTCTAAAAGAACTCATTCTCAAGCCTTCCCGAACATAAGCCTAATTTAATGAGGCACCTGTACCACAGGAAACTCTGCACCCCCTGCAATCACACAAAGGGCTTTGCAACCTGACTGAAATAAACCCAAAATATTGTTACTCTGCATTTGATCTCTCTCTTTTTTTTAAAGTGGTTTTTTCCCTGTTGTCGTTGTCTGTGGTTTTTTTTTCTCATTCCCAGATCCTTCAGATGTTACATCACAGTGCCCATCAGCTGGGAAGCCCCACAGAAATTACAGATCACATATGAATAAACTCTCCACGAAGAGAAAAATTCACTCACAAGAGCTGGAAACTGCACGTGCCAAGCATCAGGCTTTGCACTTCTTCCTCTTCCTTTTCATCCCTTTTGCCATCTGTGAGATTTATCTCCCAGTTTGCATCTTGTGTAGCTTTATGGCATAACAAATCCATGCTGAAACTACTTGTTTCTTGACTTTAGAGAAGTACAGAGTATTGGTAAAAGACCAGTATATCATTTCAACCATCCACCTGCCAATATAAGATTATTTTTCACGGTGTGTATCTATTTTAATGCTTCTCACCATCTGACTATCCAATGTCCTGAGACATGTGATTCATACAGCCACATCCTCCTCACTATGAGGAACTGCTGTTCAATACACCCCAAATTTATATTTATTTTTATATTATCACACTTCACTGGAAACTTACATTTAATTTGTGTCATTCCACTACCCTCTCGGTGTGTTCTCCCAGCACCAGCTGTGTGTTCCCAAGGAGCTCTCCTAAGCTACACACACACACCCCTGCATTTGTATTTGCAAGGTGAAGGCAGTTTGCTATCTTTTTGCCCACGTTCCCTATTTCCCTCTTCTTTATTATCTGCAAATCTTGTCAAACCCAGATCATTAATTTGCATGCTTACTCCCTCTCCCAGTTCATTAACGAAGAGGTTAACTAAAACCACACCAAACACCTTTCCCAGAAAACCCCATTAGGTTCCTCTCCTGCCTGCAATCCTTGGCTATCCATCATTCAGCTTCTGCTGCGCGGGCTCTTGGCTGTGCTTCACATCACAACCCTCACTAAACTAATTTGTCAAATAGATTTCTTGAAATGCGATACCAAATGCTTTGGAAAAATCCAAATTTATGACATTAATTACATTACCTGCTGCCAAAAGAGGCAGTGATTCTGTTTTAAGCCACAGTACACTTTCTTAGTGGGATTCAGCCTTTGTAAACTTGTATTCTTTGCTGCACTCGGTTTCATTAGCCTTCTAACACCAGTGATTTTAGCTCCATTTATTTCACTGATGATAGAAGATACTTTTCAAATGGAACTGCCAGAATCACTTTACATACTGTTTTCAAACTGATAGTCTATTAGCTTTTCTCCAGGTAACCCATGATTCCTCCAATTTTATCAGCTCCCCTTTACTATAATTTGCCCGGTGTTTGTTTACCCAGAGACTGCTAATTAAATCCTTGCAGGTGAAGTTCACTCCTCTGCAGAAGACCAACATCAGTGTGTTTATCTTTCAAGTTGTGTTTCCAATGGCAGGAAAGGATTTCTTTGGACATTAAAGAAGAAACAAGAGCAGGTGCAGTCAGTGGGGGCTGTAGGGCTGCCCCAGGCACCCATCCTGATGCCTCAGGACCCACCAAGGGCACTGCCCTCCACCCTTCAGTCAAAAATCCCACTTAATGCCAACTTAGACATATTGTCACACTTTCAGCACTCCCCTACACCCTTCAGTTGAAAATATCACTTAATGCCAACTCAGACATGTTGCCACACCTTTAGCACCCCCCTAGACTCTCTCCAAGGCTTCAGCCACACAGACATCCCATGGCTTGCCCCAGCTCCTGCTTCAGAATGTGCTAATTAGAACAAGGCTTGTACCATTGCACCTCTAAATGTTAGGCAAGCATATCAGCTCTTCCACTGCTGAGTCTCCATTTTAACTCCTTAGGCCCTGGAACTCCACAGCAGGGGTGCTCCTCCCCACCCTTCACCGTTTACATCCACATTTATTGCCTCCAGTCTTCCTAGGATATTCTTGGATGTCAGAGAAAACACATGTAATAACCCTCTAGAACTACTGGTCAAAATATGGCCCCATCAAAAACAAATGAGGATCAATACTAATTCCCTGGAGCCAGAAACTAATCTTTCTCTTTGCTACAGAAATGTTCAAAAAGTTTTTTAGCACCGCAGCCATTTGAATTACTATTAAATAGACCCTTCTCATAATTTGTTCCAGGCCTGCTCTCCACCTTGAACTTCCTTCTCCTTTAAAGATTATTTCTAAGGGAGTTTCTTTTTCTTCTTTTTGCTGACTCCAACTCCAACTTATCTTTGTTCTTTTGCATTTAACTCAACTCTGTATTCCTCTTTCACGACTCCGGACTTTCAACACACACTTTCAGCCTCAGTCCCTGCGAAGTCCCTCTTTAAGGCACAGCATCGCTGATTGTTCCATATATCCCTTCCAGCCATCCCACTTTACCTCCTAAAACTTTCTCATTTCTTCAAAATAGGGTTTGCTGAAGCCTTTGTATTGCAGCTTTCTGTGAACTTATACATTGCTTCTTTTATCCTGGCTTTTCATTTTCGGCTCCATTGTGCCGGTGTGTTTGTGGCTGAGCAAACCCACCTTGTACAATTTCCCAGCTGGAGCTGCAAAGGCGCTGAACAGGACAGAGACACAGCCCAGCCCGTCGTCATTATTAACCCATTAGCTCACAACCCATCCACCTTCTCCTTCCTCTGAGCCTTGCCTGCCTGCTCATCCCACTTTCAGGTGGATAACTGGGATGAAGAGCAAGGCTCTTTTTCATGGAGTGTGGAAAACCCCACCAAACTCGTTAAGAGCCTATAATGAATTTAATGTAAACATATTTAACACAGATTAAAGAACCAAGTGGGAATGTGAAAACATGAGTGAAACAGAAGTACAAAGGCCAGGATTACAGCAGCACCTGGCTGAGGCACCAAGGGTTTGTACTCCCACTTTTCCTAAGCAGCATACAAAATGATAGGTTTTCTTTTATTCTCAGTAGCAATTTCTCTTTGGGCTAAACCAGCGTGCAGTTTCAGATCTTCTCTGTTGTACAATGAAGAAAATGAATGGAGAAAAGGCCTCAAAATGAAAGGACAGTTATGTACATCATAACAGCTAATGACTAGCACATACTTCAGGGATGTGGAAGCTGTGAGGAAATTACATTATTTTCTGAGGATAAGGGATGATGGTCATTTACAGCTATGTACATTCTCCAGCTGGTTATGGTCTTGTTAGCTGTCATTCCAACAGCAGAGAAATAATTCCTGCATCCTTTCAGTGGGCAGCTTAGATTTGCATTGTGGCTCCTCATGCAAATTTTGGCACGAGTTTGAATAAACTCACAGCTCCCCTTCTGCCCATTCCCTGCAGTGCTTTGCATCCATCAGTGAGGCCTGTTCCTCATGTCCTCCATGCTCAAAGGATGCAATTCCAGCTTCTCAGTGTTTTAGTGTCCACAGTACCTGCTTGAGCAGGGTCACTCATCTCTGTGATGATGTGCTAAGACAGACTATTAATGTCACACAAGTTTGCAGGCACAGTTTTTGATCTTACACACACTCCAACACAGCCGGTTTAACCAAGATAGATTTATTGCTCCAAAAGGGCAAACTACACCCTCAGAGTCCCAGGCACCATCTTGCACTCCAGCAATCCCTGGTGCTAATTAGCATTTAGGCTCCCTAAAATCCTGAGAATGCAATCTATGCCACATTCCTCCAGCCAGCACCTCTGTTGAGCAAACCTGTCATCCCTGGCAGGGATTGGTCCCCACTGCAGCCAGGCACAGCTCAGCCCAGCTCAGCAGGTGGGGACCAAGATCCCACACGGACCTTCTCCCAGGCTGTCACCTGGTCCAGGATCTCCAGCTACTGTGACAGAAGCAAATGCTCTGATGGGCACTGCTGGGCCGACCACATTTATCACAGAATCGTTAAGGCTGGAAAAGAATTCCAAGGTCATCGGGTCCAACCATTCTCCCAACACTGCCGAGGCCACCACTGATCCACATCTTCAATTGCTACATCTACCTGTCTTTTACATTCCTCCAGGGATGGGGACTCCACCACTGGGCAGACTGTGCCAGGGCTTGACAATCCTTTTGGTGAAGAAATTTTCCCTGATATCCAACCTAAACCTCCCCTGGGACAACTTGAGGCGGTTTCCTCTTGTCTTGTTGCAAGACTGATCCCCAGCATTTACCCACCTCACAGCTAAATATAAGGGCTAAGCTGTGACAAAAATGTCATACTCACACTAAATTTTGGGTGCAGATTAATTCCTTCCATGGATCAGGAGCTGGAGCTACTCCCAGCCCAGGGGAAGCAGAGGCTACCTGGCAGTGTGATTTAAGCTATCACTTTCATACAGGGAGGCTGGTGAGATTTCAGCTCTCCTCACAGTTACTCCTTGGACCACAGAAAATTAATTTAAGCAGTTCACAAAGATCTGTATTTTTATGAGTGAGTTGTTCTCCTCCCGGTGTGCAAACTCTTACATCCACACACACGTGCCAAGCACACAGGAGGAGGTGGGACCCCACACGTGGTGCACTGGATTCCTGATGGTTTCTCAGTGTGGGTTACTTTCTAGCTAAAAACTGAATTACTAGTAGTATTCAAAAGAAAGAGGATTTAGGTAGGAAATAAATAACCTTTTACCCTTAATTTGTTCTTCAATTTCACACTCCTCCTGCGCTCATCTGGACGTCCCTCAATAAATAATAAACTCACAGTGCCACAACAATCTGCATGTTCACTCCCCTCTCAAAGTCACTGAGTGCTCTGAAGAATCTCATTTTTTCCAGCAATCACTTTGAATTGCAATTTTGTCCTTCTCTCCTCTCCTAATCCCTCACAACACAACCAGAATGGCAGCTGTTTTCTCCCTTTTATTTTGACATTTTTAAGCCACTTCTTCTCCTGTGAAAATCTGTTGAGATTATATTGAGCTACAGGGTCTCACTGTTCATCAATGATTTCACTTTGGTTTTAGAGCTTTCTAGCCTCAGCTTAAGAATCCATGAAAAATATCAAGCACAACTAAGTTTTCTTCAGTAACTTCTTTTTAGGCACCATAAGAATAAAGAGAGTACAAGCCCCACGAATTCTTTTGGCTCGCCATCTACACCAAGGGAGGTTTCTCACACCTACTCTCTTATTCCTCTTTCAGCAGGAGGCTGATAATACCTCTGAAAGGAGCATTTAATATCTCTAAATATGTAAAACATATTGTCTCAAGAGTCTGGCTCCTTCTGAAGGACAGAAGAGAAATATCGTATCTGTGATGACTCACTGATTTACATAGTTTTGTAGGGTGTTCAGATGATACAGTAATGAGTTCATTCAGATGTGCATATTAAAACAAATTAATAGAAGATTGATATTTAACTATCTCAGGAATAGATACTTTAATGCCTTCTCTACTTTTATTTTTATTCTGTGATTGCCCAAACACATTTGTGAAAAAGATGTTGCCTAACAAGGCACCAAAACTAAGAGGTTAAAAACAGATTTTAAAAAAAAAAGCAGGTGGAGAAATTGCTCTTTCTCGTAGTAGTTGTCTACTGGGTAATAAATGCTGCAGTATTTATGCCATTTTGGAAAAGATACTGCAGAAAACAAAATATTGCAGGTTTAAGTCTCTTAATTACAGAAATTTCATATTCAATGAACTCTTGCCAAAATAAACTGTGCACATTATCTAAAAAGCAACTGTTAATTAAAACTGTATCTTGATAGCCTTCCTGGCTCACAAGGCTTGCTGCACGTGGGAGATTAAACAAGGTGCTCCAGCTGCAATCAGTCCTCCAGCAGCGGGTCTCCCTTCGTGTTTCTGATCTACGAGGGGCCAGGAGAAGTCAATGTGCACTGATGGCCCTCAGCAGCACCTCATCTTTCTGTCTCTAACGTTTGGGATCTACAGTTCATATTTCATGGACTCTATTATAGCTGAGAATAGTTTCCTGCAAAACCCTACAATAAACAAAAGAGCGAGTTCCAAACATTAATTAGCTGCTTAACACAAAGATATCCACTTATCATCGGACCCAGCGCACGCAGTAATTAAAGCCATAAAGAACAGGGGACGCATTAATATTTGTGTAGTGTGGGGGGGCTCTGAGGGGGGATGGCTGGGGGTTACAGAACAGGCCAGCAAGTTCTTACCCAGCTTCAGGTGGGAATCGGAGCGGTCACTTTCCTGCTCTGCAGCCATTTCCTTAAATCCAAGAGCATTAATACAGTAACACCTGGAAGGAGAGGGGTGACCCACTGCTCAGCCCCTCCAGGGTTTTGGGGGCTGTGTTCTGCACACATGTCTCCAGGTTTGTCTCTTCCGAGGTGTGTAATGGGTGATGGATAAAAGCACAGCTAAAGCACTGCTCTAACAGCACAATCCTGCAGCAATAAAAACACAGGTACATGGGCTTATTAAGGAATGGACAAAGGCATCCAGGGATGCTGGGAATGCCTTTGCAGCCTGTGGTAAAGGCTGATGTTCCATGCCCTCACTGCTACAGCCACTGCAGCCAAGGCGATTAAGGAAGCACAGGCAGATTTTGATAAAGTCAAAAAATGACCATTCCCTCCAGATCCGTGGCCTCAGTTCATGTTTTGCCACCTAATGCACTTGAATGAGGCCTGAAAGGTGGGAGCTCAGTCATTCCTACTCAAAGCAGAAGGAGGAATGATCCATCCACCCAATCCCTGTTCCTCTTCATAACCTGTAGGTGAAATTTGGCCAGGTATACTCCTGCCTTAAATGCCCTGGGCACATGAGGATTGAGTTAGGGATTGAACCCACCTTCTCCCTCCCCAGGAAGAAACTTATACTGTCATCCTCCAAATACTTTTGGAGACGGAGATCAGGCAAGACTTACAAGGACCTTGGGTATAAATCACTGAATCACAGACTCAAAGCTCATTTCCACCCCTCTGCCATGGCAAGGACACCTCCCACTGTCCCAGGTTGCTCCAAGCCCCATCCAACCTGGCCTTGGACACTTCCAAGGATGGGGCAGCCACAGCTTCTCTGGGCACCCTGTTCCAAATAAAGACCAGATTACTGTCCTTAGTCAATAACCAGCAAGGTAATTAAGAGTCTAACAAAACAGTTCCCAAAACAAGCCTCCTTTACACCCTCCTGAAGAAGCTGAAGGCAAACCCAACACACCATGAATGTTAACTTATCCATGCTGGGAAAGGATGAATGCATTTTCTCAGCAGAAGGTAGTACATATATTAGTAGCAGCATCATGATAAAGTTGTGGCCAAATCTTCCACATCCATAAGGCTTTAGAGCATCCCTGATACCATCTCAGTTCTGCCTGATTCAGAAGCTTCCCGTAAATACACACAAACATACAAAATCCCAAATGCTTCACAGCCTCTCAATCAGTTGATTTTGGAAATAAGCTGCTGAAGTTCACAAGCAGTCACAGCTTTTGGAGTTCAGCTGGGGAGGTGATGACACACATCAGCTGCAGCCCTTCACACCTGGCCACGTTCCTTGCTCAGGGGTACACAGGTTTTCTCCTAACATGAATTAAAGCAGACTGTGTACAACAAATTGATATTTCAGTAGTGGGGTTATTCAAAGGTCAGGCCAGAGATTTTGTATGTCCGGTTTCCTGCAGTCTGGGTGAGCTGGTCGGTATTTAGATTCCTAAGCAGGTATCTTCAGAGCAACCTTCCCATGGGGATTTGCATAAAGAGTACTAATAAACTGCATTAGGGGTCTTAGCACGTTTTACTGCTATTTCCCAAACCTGACTTTTCCCATGGCAGGTGACGAGTCTTTAAATCCACCTCTAAAAATCATGCCATGAAGTTAAAATCTCTCCAGGTCTATTTATCTGGTTCTATCAGTCAATACTGGCTGATGAAACCCTCAGCAAAGCCAACAGGTTAGGCACCTGAGTGATTTTCCAAATTGCTTAACTGAATCATCAGGCATCTAAACACCTTTTAAACTCCGGTCAGGGGTGTCTTTAATGCTCAAAACACCACACTGAGACACTGAGTGCTTTTATTTCTGCCTTACAGAAGTACCTTAGTTGAAATCTCAGAGGAAGCTCTATTTTGAGATACTCCAAGAGAGGTGTCCCCTGTCCTAGGGATGTTTTCTAACCACAGGTCTCCCCATGCAGCTGGTCCAGAGCCTTTTTCAAGGACTGTGTTTAAAATACCAGCCTTGCAGCCCTCAGTGGGAATGTCAGTTGTACGAGAAATACTGAGCTGAGAGCTTGCACTCATGACTCCCGTATGCCAGTGAATCCCACAGCCACTACAACACAAAGCTGACCCTATTTTATTTGATCTTAAGATGTTCCTAAATCTTGCCTTTTCTTATGGTCAAGGGATAGAATTTCGTTGCTAGTAAGCCATTCTGATTTCATACTTTAGGACATCAAAGTACGAATGATGTTTTTCAATTTCCTCCACTTAAGCTTATTATAAGAAATATTTTAAGGAGCATTATTCCCTAAGTTACTGGACACAAAAATCTGCAAAACCCTTTCTCTCTATTGGCTTTGGGTCAACGCTGAACACAGACACAGTATGTTTCTTTGAGGACATATCACAGAATTATACATCCATCACTTAAACAGAATGGCTAAAATCCTGCCTGAGACAAAGGGAAGCTCACAGCCCATTGGGTTAAGGGATGCTTTAAGGAAAATGGATCCTACTGCAGAAGGATTTACATTCCACTGAATTACTTTCTGTCTTTTCCCACACTGCAAATGACTGTAAACTGCCAAAGCCTGATGATACCCTCCCTCTACAACCAGTTTTAGGTTATTTTCACTGACAGTCCTGCCCCAGTGCCCTGGCCTGTCACACTGATCCTGCTGTAGGACCCACTCCAAGCCCCCAGGGCAGCACCACCCCTGCGAGGCTGACAGTCTGTTTTCCAACTGCACAGCACTGATGTTTGCTCCCAAAGGCAGCTGGAAACACGGTGTATCATTCCCATTAGACTCAAAAGCACCAATATCCTGTGAAGTTGCAGCAATGCAGCTTGATTTAAACAAGAAACAGAGAAGCTTGCAGTGTGAGGGCCTGACACGGCACCACGTGCCCCTCTTTATTACGCTGCTGATGATCATTTATCTTTGGGTGTGGAGCACAAGCCTCACAGACTCACAGCAGCAACACAATGAAGAAAGCACAAGAGTGTGTATTTTAGAGAGAACACAGACATCAAGTTTGGTTTTGTTTTGTCCAGGGTGGCTGGGATGGGACTGAAAAGACCAGGATCTGACTGCTGTCAAGGCACTTGTATCAGATCATTCTTCTCTGTCTTCTTCCTTCCCATCTCACTTTTGTCTGTCTTTGGACTACCAGCTCAATGAGAGCCAACAGGATGGTTGCACCAACAAGGGCATCACCAGCAGAGATAACAAGGTCATTATCCCACTTTTCAGGCCCCACCTGGAATACCACGCTCAGTTTTGGTCACTGCCATGCAAAAACAATGTTGACAGGCTGGAGAAGGTCCAGAGAATGGCCAAAAAGATGATCCAAGGCCTGGGAAGCTGTCATATGAGGAAAGGCTTAGTGACCTGGGTTTGCTCAGCCCTGAGAAAAGAAGCCTGAGAGGAAATCCTTATCACCACGTTACAGTATTTAAAGGATGGCTACAGAGAAGAGGGGGAGTCCCTTTTTACAAGATGAGGGGGCAACGGGTACAAATTACTCCTGGAGAGATTCCACTTGGAGACAAGAGGAAATGTTTTCAAAATTAGAATAACCATTGTGAATCATTGGAATTAATAATTGAAAATAATCTCTCCAGTGAAGTGGTGGATTCCCCAAAATTGGACACTTTAAGATTCAGGGTGCTGGGCCACCTTGCCTAGACACTGCTTTTGTCAAGAAGATGACCTTTGTCAGGTGACCCTTGAGGTCCCTTCCAATGTGGCATTCTATGACTCTGATACTTTTGCTTCTGGAAGACGTGGACTGGTACTGCAGTACACAACAGCAAAGAAAGAAAACACACCAGCCCACATCTCAAAAGGCATCCCAGAAGTTTAAGGTCATCCAGAAGTGCCTCTGGATGGTACCTTCACCTTGCTGCTCTCAGGGTCATATTCCATTACATCCTAAAGAATCCTGCTTTAAGAGGGCAGAGGAGACTAGTCCTTATGGAGAAAGCAAGTCCTCTTGCCAAAGCCCTCACAGAAAACACACACAAAACCTCTGTTCAGAGGTTCCTTTTCCTCCCACAGCCCCACAGCCCAGCTGAAAGGTTGCACACCTGAAGGACCAGCCTGGATGGGTTTGGGAGGCAGCCGAGGTTCTGAACTGGAATCCTGCATTGCAATTTGAATGGGTTTCCACATTCCCTCTGCAGCATTATTCCAAGGCAGCATTTGCAAGGCTGAGGTTATCCACACTGCTGAGCAAACAGCACACAGCTCATTTATCTGGAGGGGCTTTGTTCAGCCTGGTTCCATGCTCCCAGCTCGGACACGATGTTTAGCTCCTGGAAGATACACTGCTATATATTTAGATAGCAATCACACAAGCCATCATTTTAGATGCCAAAGAAAGGAAAATTAAATACCACGGGGATTATATCAGAAACCAGGTTTAGCTAGTATTTCAGCTCTGGGTCATTATTTCACATGTATATATCAAAGCAATGTGAATATGGAATAGGCTGAGAAGCAGAATGCAGATGCAAATGCCAAAATAGTAGAAGACTAATAGATTATTTTTAAGGGGAGGGAATAGACTGAAAATATAGAGAAAGTTGCTGAAATAAATCAAAGGTGAGCAGATGCACTTGGCCAAATGGCTTTTTCCTTCGTAGTACAGCGATTTGTTTTATCCTTATGCTTCCCGAATCCAGTCAATAAGACTGCATTAAAAATGCATGGGCCAATTTGATGGCTACAACACGGGGCTTTTCAGAAAAGCTGGGGCCTTTGGAAGGGCACAGGGACCACATTTATGTACAGAAAAGGAAAACAGAGGTTGGGAGAGGGAAATACTTGTCACATGTCTGGTTCCCAATGTAGCAAAAATAATAAATTCCTCTTGTTTTGGGAGAAACAGCCTTCTTTATCAAGAGAGCCTTCTTTAACAGCCTTCTTTATCACACTCACTCACACCAGGCACTCACGGAGGTGGGGGGAGAGTAATAGCACCTGCAAGAAGAGTAGCTTGATTTTTATCACTTCCCTTTGCCATTTGCTGTATTTTTAGATTCCCACGGATGCAGGCTGGGGATAGGCTTTCAGGGAAGCTGGCAAACCGAATTTTTGTCAGAAAACAAAGCTGACATTTTCCAATTTTCTGCCTTCCTTTGGAGGGAGCACCTGCCGAGCCGGGGGATCCCATCCCTCGGGCTCGGCTGACACGGGTCAGTGGTTGGCTTCATCTGGTGGCAGCACTTTGGACTGAGAGTTCTTTGGGAGCATCCCACCTCCACACCCCTTTCAGCTGCAGCAACTCCCTGGCTCTGTCTCCTGCAGCCTCTCCAAACCTGTGAAACTTCACAGCCTCTCCCACAGGCAGCTCCAAGCCCTACTGGGCAAGCTGAGGCCACCAACCTCCCTGGTGTTGCAGGATCTCAGCAGGCTGCCAGCAGATTGTGGAGGCAGCCCCTGCTCTGAAGGGCCCTTCAGCACACCCGAGTCACCCTGAACTAGTTTCCAAGAGGCTGGCTCTGCCCGAGAAGGGCTGGCTGGTGCATCAAACAAGCAAAGCTTGGTTGGAATGGCTGGATCACTGGTGTGCAGGGCTCAGCTCTCAGTACTGCCCTCACCAGCCCCACTGCCAACGCTCCTGCTGCACCAATCCCGCTGCCAGGGGTAGGTATTCACAGGGGGTTGCCACATTCCTTGCTTGGGTATTTTAAGAACTTGACCATGTGGGCCTTTAGGCTCAGAGATAAACTGAGGGAAAGCAGCTCCATTTGGAAAGCAAGTGCATTGTCCAAGGAGAGGGAAAGGAGAGAGAGGGGGATGGAGAGAATGAGACTTGTGCTCTCTTCATAAAATCTGTCAGAGGATCCGCGGCTGATTTGCAGCTCTGCTCTCCCCCTGGGATGCCCGCAGCCAGCCAGGCTGCACAGGAAGGTCTTCCCCGGCAGGAAGGCACAGAACACATTCTGTGACACAGGAAAACATTGAAATTAAATTTAACAACAGAGGAAAACAACTTCTGAGAGCTCCTCCAGCAGCAGCAAGAGGTTAGCGCCGCTATAGGAACATCTGAATTTGCATGAAGTGTAAACACACTCACACGCATGCACACACACACACCCCGCTCCTGTTTGCACCCAGGGTGTTCAGAAAATAGCACATGTTCCTTCCCTCGCTTCCACCTCGCTGCAGTCATGGCAGAGCCAAAGCCCTGCAAATGGCTGGAAGGAAGCAGGGCTGCCATCCAGCCGCTCGGCAGCCGCGATCCGCTGGGACGAGATTGTTCCAAACTGTTGTTGGGGACCATTCAAGCGGCAAAACATTAAATGTTTCTATTATTTAGTGCATGCAGCTGGTTAAACTGAACAGCCCAGCAGGCTAATGGGAACACAGGAATAACCAGGTCAGCCAAAGAAGGTGTGTGT
>JAWWEU010000005.1:3814917-3828649 GCA_035583155.1 Acropternis orthonyx | reverse complement strand
GTGTGTGTAAGGATATATATTGCTCGTTGCTTCCTATATCAACTGAAGATTTAGGAACAAATAGCCTGTGTTGTAGCACTTTCTACCACTAAGAGCTGTACAAGGCACTGATTAACTTTTTAAAACCGACTAGGGAATGAAAGGATCCCTAGGAAGGTCGTACAGGGGCAAAGCTGCCCTTAAAGCAAAAGAATGTCAGAGCTTTCGTGCAGCTTTAGGCAGAGCGGGACCACCATGGAAAGGCCTCCTGGATTTGGGGCTCCAACACTGCACAGAAGGAATGAGGACGGAACAGCTGAGGATGGAACTGTATTACTCATGCACTGTAGTTATTGCTGCATTGTTGGTCTGGATCAGAAATCACTCCAACATTTCCATACTATTTTCCAACTCTTTGGAAGCTATTTCCACCATCTGGAACTACACCATCCATGGCAGATCCCCTCCTAAGCATCTTCTCTCTAGGCAGAACCACGAGGTGCATCATACCAATTAAAAAATTATCATCTTCGTCTCTCTGTTTTCAAACCAGCCTGCAAACCATCCTAATATTTAGGGTGACATGTAGGAAAATGAAATCAAGCAAGCAGAGGCATTTCCATAATACCAGGACTAATTGCTCTGTTATGGAGCCATTTGGTTGAGAATCAGTCTTAAAAAAAAGCCCAAGTGGAAGTCCTCAAGCTTCAGGCATTTCAGGAGTGGGAGGGCAGAGCAGACAGCACGAGCTGCACAGATGATTGTGTCTGCTACATCTATATCTGATTTCCTTGGGTTGGTGGCAGCCCCAGTCCAGCCCCCAGGCACTGCCCTGCAGGGCGTGCAGCCTCAGAACACTGCCTGTCACCCACCATCCCTCTGAGCCACAGGGAAACAAATCACACCTTCCAACTAGTTTTGTTCTTTTAAAATTCTCCCTGATGGTGGCCAACAGCACAGTGAGGTACATTCACCACACACTTTTGCTTTACATTGCAAATAGAGTTATGCAAAAGATCCATTTTAGACAAATTTGGAAATTCAGCTTCATCCCAGTTAAAAGAAAATCTTCCCTAGACTGAAAGTTTTAGTGCAGGAAACTTCTGCAGAAAACAGTGTTTTGTACAATCAGCAAAATGCTCCATATCTGAGTCATCCACTTTCATAAAATTAGAAAGCTATTCTAATGAAAGTAAATGAATTCTAAATGAAAATACGATTGCACATGAAAGTCAAAACCTTATGGTCCAAAAATTTTGAGATATTTAGACATCACAACATCTTTCCATAGATTTTTTCCTAAACTAAATAATGTCAAATTCAACTAATATCACAAAATATTTCTGTTCTACTGCAAATGCAGGTCTCAACAGGGCATGGTTTGTCAAAATTTCTCCAATTAAATTTACTTGAAAATGAGTTACAATAGCCTAGAAGATTTGGGCTAGCACACCAACACAAGTTTCATGACTTTCAAGTTCTAAAGATTAACCTTATGCAGTAGAATCATGGACTCCTAGAATGGTTTGGGTTGGAAGGGACCTTAAAGATCATTTTTTTCCAACCCCCTGCCACGGGCAGGGAACATTCCACTAGACATAAACTGCTATACCAGTATGTCCCAGTATCCAAGCTCAGAAAAGGGAGACTGTCATTCCCACTCTATCTGCTCAATCCCCTCAATGGTGTATTGTTTTCCAGCTCATTATTTTGCAGTCTGCTGGGTATTTTTGGCTCAGGCATGTCTGCTAAGGTAAGCAAACAAAACTTGAAAGACCTATTTCTGCTAAATCAAACTTACGCTATGGATTCTTTTCATCTTTTCTCTTTTCCTTCTCCTCTAAGGTTCAGCTCCTCACTACATCAGATTTCATGGCCTTGAAATCTGCTTCGGAAGGAAATGCAACATGGACTGATAATTAGCCTCAAGTTTGAAAGCCCTGGAGGAGGAGGAGGTTAATGTTCCCCATGAGAAAACTACAAAGCCCAGTGGGTGCTCCCCATCCATGGCAGAAAACCTGCAGCTCTGGCATTCAAGAAAAATAAGTAGAAATTGGTTCCTGCAATTTTCAAATGGAGTAAGACTTACACAGTAATCTTGGTAAGACTCCGATTTTTGTATGTTATCCCGGTGGGATATCCCCTTCCCTCTCCTGAGTGCTCACCTAAGTACCAATGTGCACTGAAATCCCTGTTGTGTTTCCCTAAGTGGAATTCCCTGGACTGGGGGTGGCAGTGCCTGATGGAGAAAGTACCTTACATAGAGTCATAGAACAGTTTGGGTTGGAAGGGACCTTAGAGATCATCTTGTTCTATCTCCCTGCCACAGGCAGGGACACCTTCCACTATCCCAGGGTGATCCAAGCCCCGTCCAACCTGGCCTTGGACGCTTCAGGGATGGGGCAGCCACAGCTTTTCTGGGCAACCTGTGCCAGGGCCTGCCCACCCTTAGAGGGAAGAAGGCAAATGATTCCCACCCAAAGGTGGGAGCTACAGCCTGACCTCCTTGATTTATAGCAAGGGGAAAACAGCAGGAAAGAAACATTTCTGGAAGGCCTAATCCATAGAGGTAATCCATAGGTAACGCAAAGGGAATGGAATGGAGTAACTAATTACATTTGGAGTGTGCGTGCAGCGCATTTTATTGACCAGACCTCTTAAATTGGTATTTATGTTATTGCTGTCTGGAACCCCCAGGCCTTCTTTGAGTGATATTAGTAGATGAGATAAATAGAAATTATTTTACAGCTCCTGATCGGGTTACTGACACATATGTTTCTTGTTTGTAAATGTCAATTCATTAGCATAGGAAGGATAAAGTCCTATACTTCAAGGACCGCATTTTCTGATCAAACCATTAAACAGAACAGAGCAAAACACCAACCCAAGAGCACGTTTTCACAACATCTGAATCGGTTGTGAGGCTGCTTTGGAAGATACATAAACCAAAGCTGACACTGCACTTGATCTCAGCCAAAAGCCTAATAGCAATATTATAGCCCGTAATGGTTTACATGTGACAAGATGTTTGTGCATCTATCCGTTATTTACCACCTTAGTAAAAATCACTGCCACACCCCCACACCCCACGCCCTGGGCAGGGCAGGAATGGCACCTGGAATGGCAAAACCAGAAACCACTCAGCCTGGGGAACACTTTCAAAGTCAGAGGATGTTTCCTTTACTGCAGCTGATTTGCAGTCAGGCTGGACTTGGAGAAATAAGTGAGCACAGCTCTAGTAAGAGAGGGTTGGAGGGTCAACCAAAGAAACCATCTCGTCTCTTGTCTCAGGAGCTGTAGCTCTTCCCAAGGTTACCCCATCTTCCCTGTATTCCACATTTTATAAACCTCATCTTTATCTGAGAGGGTGGATAATCCCTGTACACAGGAGCTATTGGCAAGTATAAGAGTAATTCAAATCTCTAAATCACAGACATGTGCTACAAATCTCACATGCTTCAGCTTTCACAGGTGGCTTCTTCCATGCAGGATGAACAGCCCAGTGTTGTCCCCTGCAGTGAATAGGTTTTCCTGGTGGAAAACACCCTGATTTATTCCAGCCTTCCTTGAGCTCTCTGAAAGGGGATGGTTTCTGTATCATTTCTATGTCCTGACCCGGACTGGTGGGTCTAAAGAGCAAAGCTAGTGACAAAAACACACACATTTTCCCCAAAGGTTAGACAGGTAAAAAATAAGGATCATCCCACTTTCAGAAGCTTTCCCACTGGATATTGCAGAACTTATGAGACCTTTTCACAACCTCTGGATGTTGCTGACAGAGCAGCAGCACTCAGGAAGGGTGTCCGCATCCCGGATCCTTTTTCTCCACGATGCCTTGGCTTCACAGCAAAAAATAAAACAGCAGCTGTGGAAGCTGTAACTCGCGAAGGTGCAAGAAAAATGAATTATCAATAGGCAACGTGGGTGGAATCATTCGTGTTCCATCTGCCTTCTCGCTGCCTAAATCCAGCAGCTCCTGCAGGTCCTGCAAATGCTCCACGGCTACAGCAAGTGAATGGAGAGGCCTGTCCATCTCCTACTGCCTGAAAGATTAAAGCCCTGCCTGGAAGAAGCCGCCTACCAAGACGTGTTCCAAGTTCTTACAGCCACTGAAATCAGTGGGAGTCCTGCACTGATCCCAATGGCGCTCAGATCACGTTTCCCACAGAGGGCTATTCAGGAATCCAAACGCAGACATTTTGTCAGGAAAAAGAGCACAGCTGTGGAATATGCACTGAAAAAAAGGAATTCTGGATTGGCAGGAAGACAGATAAAATACCCTAATGGGTTTTTTTTTCTTCTTCTTCTCTGATTTCTGTTATTCGTGGAAGTCTAAGGATCCCTTCCTGCACGCAAGACAAAAGTAAAGCAGAGCCTCCTGAGAGCAGGGCTGGCACTCCGTCATTAACGCGATGTGGGTATGTTAATGCAACAGTAATTGCCCACCCTGCTGCACTCAAACCACCTTGCCCTTCAAGAGGATCACCCTCAGAGTTTCATTTTCATTAAGATGACAAAAAGGACCCTGAGATGATTGCCTGCTTTTGTACAGTATCCATGAAAGTGAGTATTAGCAGAATTGGGAGGGAAATGAGGAGCAAACCCAGAAATAAGCTAAAATGATGCCCTGCTACTGTAAATAAATTGATGTGGTGACCGGGTATGTCTCTCTCTGGACTGGCCAGAAAGGACCTGATGGCAGATAACTCAAGAGGCACCTGAACATCCGTGTTGGCTCATAATAAAACTTCCAAAATACACAAGCTGCAGTGAAATTCAGTCAAGTGAATTTCACATCAACGCAGCCTCTAAAAAGAATTAAAAATCAAGAAGAATCACAACTTCAAGGCGATGTCGACAGCCAGAGAAAGCATAATCCATATTTGCATTAGGTCCTCGTGCATCTTGTCACGTATCTGCAATGAAATCTTCTCCCCACTTGGCACAAAACTTTCTTACTTCTCAACTACCGAGAAAAGTCCCTAACTAATTTATCAGAGGAGCTCTAAGCCAAAATATCAAACTCTGTGGGCCACGGTGATGAATTCCTGACTTTGGGAAGAAAAGTTTGAGACAGACAGGAATTAACTTTCCATGCTGGAAGTGTGGCTGCCCTGAAAGGGCAAGGAGTGTTGGGAACTGCAGATGGCATCCCAGAGCTCGGCAAGGAATAGGGAGCATCTTACGTTCCCTGGGGGGATGTTCGCACTGTGTCTGCATCTAGACCTGGAAGACACCATTGGAATGGCAGGACCCATCATCGGCTTGTGAGCCGTACGTGATGTAACTCGGTAACTGGATGGGCTGCAAGAAGGGGAACAGAAACATGAAATAACACGTGAAAAGTGCCAATTAAAGCACCGATGTGGAGGCTTTATATCTCCAAAGAACCTGCTCGGGTTTGCCGGGGTTATCTGTAAGGAGACTCCTTGCCAGCGAGAATCCAGCCAGCCAGAGCTGAAACGGGAATATTTTTTCACTTTTAGGTTACAAGGGACTAGGGCAAGTGGGGAGGGATGTTGCTGAAATCCAGCTCTGTAATGGAAACCTGGATGAAACGGCTGCATCCTTATCACCTCTCTGCAATTCAACACAAACGCTCGCAGCCTGACCACGTGCCCGAGACAGTCGGCGGAGTTTATGTTAGTTCAGCCATGTGTTGCTATTCTGATAAAGGACAAACTGACTCACCATTAGAGGCCAACAACAGCATTAGAAAATGTACTGTTAAGCACGTTTTTCGTCTCAAAAAAAAAAAAAAAAACACATTTGATGCATTTTGAAATGATGAAGAGAAAAAAGAAAAAAAGAAGCCTGAATGTTCAGCTGCGTTTTGAATTGCAGAGTGCACACTCCACCTGAAAAGAATCTATGCTCTGCTGAAGTCATTCATGTAGACACTTAAATTATTTTTATTCTTTGTCAGTGGTAAAATGATACTTAATATTTTAGCTCTTTTGTTCGCAGCAAGGCCTTTTCTTGTTTTGGAAAACAAACGTCTTTCCCCAGGGAGTGCGGCATCAAACAGCTCCTGAAGCAAGGAATATTTTTGCAGCTGTTGTGAGCAAGGTTCATCTGTAGTTTGACTCAGAAGCGACTTGTGCATCACCAGGGTCAGAGATCGTACGAGTGGAGAGAATGTCACACAAGAAAGAACCAACGGGGACAAAGGAAAAAATATGGGAACAGTTCCCCACGTGCTGGGAATGAACTAATGGTAAGGAAAGGGCAATTACACTCTTGAAGTAAGGCTTCTTCTAAATCAAAGTGGCACAGCACAGTATATTGTTACAGACTCACGGCGCAGGCAAAAAGAGCAACACAATAAATAAAACCAAAATTCCATACCCTGCCTGCTTGTTCTCCAAATTGAAGCATCTCAAATATTACAGCAATATTTTCTGTATTTCATTACAGAGTCTGCATTTGCCACTTACACACTTTAGCATGAAGGACGTAAGTGACTGTAGTAAGTCATTGGGAGAGAACGTGGCTCAATAAGGGGGTGCAACCAAAACCTCAGCAGGGGCACATCAAAGCACTGCTGCTCAAAAGGTGAAAGCAAACACTGGAAGAGAAACTGAGCCCAAAAATCCCTAAGGATTCTTAACACACCTCTGCCGTTTGTGCAAGCGGAATGCTGGGGAAAATAAAAAATATGGAAATATTATCACCTTTTAGAGAGTCTTAAGGAACTAAACCAGCAGATCAAAGCACAGCTGATTTATGAGCAAATCCCACCTATTCTTTTAAGTGCTTTCCAAAATTACCACTGTATATTGGGGCTTTAAAAACAATGGATGAAAAAGCAAAGGTGCAAGGGATTTCATTCTGCACATAAAATAATCTCTATGTGGAGCATATTAATGTTCCTTTGAGGGGCTCTATAAAAGCCCCTACATTAGAGAGATAAGGAAATATATTGAATAATCCACAGAGCTAAAAGACACAACAGTATGTCCAAATACCTGCTCTGCAAGTTCTTCTGGTCTCCATCATAAAACCTGGGTCATTTATAATGAGGAATATTATATGATACATTATATTACAATATTATAAAGAATAATGAGAAGAGGACACTTCATCAGTCCTTTTGCAATGTCCCTTCAAGCCCATGTAATTCCTTGGTTTGTGAGGAGCACATCCTGCTCCACTCAGACAAAGGAGATAGAAGATCACGTGTCTCCAGGGATGGAAAGAGGAGAAAATCCTCAGAAAGAACAAACACGTCCACCCTTAAGTCCGGCACTGTCATAACTAATGACAGCAAAAAAACCTGGAAGGGTTATAAAACCCTGGGCCTCAGGGGTTAGGTCAGTCTCTAAGTACTATAGATCCAAAGAGATCATGCAGGGAATCACATTATTCCACATCTCCCTCCTGCATAGCTCTTAGACTTTTTCTGCCAAAAGACTGTAATGAATATTGTCAGGGACAAGATACTGGAATAGATGGACCTTAGGTCTCACTCAATTCCTGTGCCTAGATTGTCATTAGAAGACAAGCTGTCACAGGCATCTAAATGATGATGGAGCCCCTAAAAATGAAAGGGCAGAAAAACCAGGAATGATACAGGAAGCAGTTCAATCAGCATCTGCTCCTCTTCCCCTCCTTTTCCAAGCACAGCACGAACACTCTGCATGGCTTCTTAGTTCTCCAGGCTGGGACTCCAGCCCCACTCCCAGGAAAAAAAAAAAAAATCAGGTTTGTGTACAGTGTATTTCACTTTGATAACTATTTTCCCTAGAAGTTTAATAGAAAGCTCTGAAAACATAACTAATTCTGCCTCTCTAATGCCTTGTTCATCTCAGCTACCTTCCAGGAGAGACCACCTGGCCCACCGTGTGGAAATGAGAAAAGAAACTACAGAGTCAACCCCCCCTGGCTGGTAACAGAGGATATTTATTACACTTGTCCACAGTCTTCAAGGAATTGGTGTGTTTGTGCATAATTTAGTAGGTAGTTGCAGGAGTTCATTGTTAGAGGCTGAACATCCACTTTAATGGTTATAGATACACCCTGAGTTTTCAATCTGCTTCTCTATTTCCAAAGGGGAAAACAATGTAAATAGCTACAGGGAAACCACGATATAAATAATGGGGCACAGGGTGGGATTTGGGGTTTGTTGCCACTGAAAGCTCCCGCCTGCTACCCCTGGTCACTGCCTTGTGTGCTGTGCCACTCCTGCCTTGAGCAGAGTGGATGTGCTGCCTGCCCAGCACATCCCTGGGATACCCGGAGACCTGGCTGCATCCAGAACCCCATGGAAAGCCCACAGATCCCCTCCTGTGTCTCCTCACCACTGACAAAGCTGGATGGGGCCCTGAGCAATCTAGTGTGTGGCATCCCTGTCCATGGCAGGAGGTTGAAACGAGATGATCTTTAATATCCCTTCCAACCCAATCAGTTCTGTGACGTCTGTGATAAAAGAAACACCACTGAAAACCACAAGGTGAATGTGTCACACGACAGTGTCAGAGTAGGGTCTCCTCTCCTCCCACCTCCCAAAATCGAACCCCACATCTGAAAAGTCACCACCTGATCATATGATGATGAAGGATGTGGCCTGGGAAGCACCAAAAGTTGAAGGATAGGAGTGAGAGGAACTCAGCCACTGAGGGATGCTGGCTGGGGCGAGGAATGCGCCACCGGCACTTGGGTAAATCGGGACAGTGTTTCCAGGAACAGCCTAAGTTTAATAACACCTAAGCCCCTGCCAGAAAGTGCTCATTAACTCACTGCTGCTGTTTGGTGTATCCTCAAATTGCTACCTTTAAAAACCTGCAGAAAACTCCGGAAGACAGTGAGGCTGAAGAGCAAATATTCACTGGTGCCTTAAAATGAAATCTAAGGTAGGGCAATGAGCAGAGGAACAGTTGGTGAACAGTTGGTGAATGGATATTTTTATGCAAGGAATGCCTGAAGGAAAGAGAAGGAAAAAAACTGTGTAGGAAGAAGGAGCAATTAATATGCTCCCTTTTTTCCCCCTCCCTTACGCTTATTTTGATTTAAAAGTCTATTCTTTCAGTGCCACAGATTAAGGTCGCTCTACAATTTACCACGGAAAAGAAAGTGGTCATAGGGGTGGAATCACGAAATGAAAGCGCCTATGACAGAGTTTTTAATTATTCAAAAATGATCACAAAGATATTCTGAATTAATTTTCACATTTTTGCATTTGTACATTCCAAATGAGCGTGTGCATGGATGCCACTCAGTTCACTGGGAAATGGCACACGTCCTTAAGACCAGTCCCCTCGTTAATGTCACTTTTGATTGGGAAGGCCACCAACTGTAACAACATCCTGCTAAAAACATTAAACACTTCAAGGTTTCATGTGAGCTGCTCTCACCAAAAAGCCCTGACTTCCCCCGAAATATGTGCAACAACAAACCTTTGATGCCAAAAAAACCTATTTAAATAAAGATACAAAGTTAAAATAATTTAAAAAAAACACTCTTCATCCAAATTCCCTCTGGCATCCTGCTAATTCCAGTACAGGCTGTTAGGTGGGCATCTCTTTTAGCTTCATGGGAGCTGTGAGGCACCATCAGAAAGAGAGCTTTTTATTGAAAACACGCCCTATGAACAGTCTGAGGATTTGCAATTACTATTTTTTTAAACTATCCCCAGTTTTAAGGGAAGATCCACATCTGAAATGTACATTTTCACACCTACAGAGATGAGTAGATGGGAGAAAAAAAGCAGAACAGAATAGTCAAGTAGAGATCACAGGAAAAACTCTTTAAGAGACTCTGCAAGAGCAGGACAAACATTGGCATCAAATATTTATGGACAGTCATTCAATCAGGGTCCATGAGTTTCTGTTCAAGTATTCATTCCCTTTTTTATTTACTCCTTGCAAAAATTCACTGCATGGGCAAGGTTTAGCATGACTAGATCTTCATGTAAAATACATACACTGGATGCAAGCAGTAAGTTCTCATATTTGTGAGGAATTGGACATTTGTGAAGTCAATGGGAATGCTGCTGTGACTTTCAGACACACTGAGATTTCCCTCCAGATGTCTTCTGGCTGATTTCAAAGCAAGAACAATCAATTCTGCTGGCAACAGGAATAGCAAAGCATTCATAATCTCTCATAGAATGAGACAGCTTTTGAAACAAAATCCATTTTCCAAGTTACATTGAATAACATGGGCACTTGAAACAACTCCGGGCTCAGAAGAAATTCTATATAGTAGCTGCTTGCTTGGAAAAAGTTAATGGAACAGTGCAAAAAACCAGGGAAGGCTCTTCCTGGACCTATTCTACACACACAGACACACAGAGTAATAGACTGTTTTTTTGGTTTGACTTTTTCCCTGTTAGACTTGTGATTTAGGACATTACCCTCCGTGTCTGAACTTAAAATTACAGCAAATTGCAGAGCAGTAATTCAGAGAACTGTCTGTGGCTTCCCTCTGAAGACACCAGCTGAGAATTCTCCATCTCTCACAGACCCAAGTCCTTAGTCACCAAGTCCACATACACCCATTGACTCTACGAAATGTTGCAGATGCGGATCCAATATTTGCAACTTAATTTTTCATGGTATAGTTGCTAAACACACGTATAGATTGCAGTGCCACATGTATCCCTGCACACAGGCAGTGATCTCCAGGTGCATTTCCCTCGCACCCTGTCATTAAGAGCTGTATTGACAGCAAACAAGTTACAGATCTTTTTTTTAACAACATATAATTTTGCTGTTGTTTGCACGTCTTTTCCAAGACATATTGGATACCATTTGCTTTTCATTACAAAAAACGTGCTGACAACAAAATCACATATTCCTGACACACAAAAGAAAGAAGACATAGCTACCATTTTTGGGGCAGGGGAGCTGTTCCATGGGAAACTTGATACCCCTTTCCCCAGGGATGCAGAGTTGGCCTGGCGCACACACACGAACACACAGCACGTGCATCTCTCACCACACAATGGATGGGTTTGAGGCTTCCCAAACCCCTGTCCTTTTTATTCATATTGCAGTGTATTGATGTATTATTTTCAATTATCTGAAGATAATTAGATCTGGATATCCAAGGGTAGCCAGATGCAAACACGTCTGAAGATTTATGCAGTTGGCTGCTACATTTCTGAGTGTGTTTATACCTCGAAAGGCTGTAAGACAGCACTGCAGTGGAGCTACAGCAGCCAGGTTAATTCATCACACAAACACAGCAACACAACACCCAGCTTCAAGCCAGAGCCAGTTTCTGATTCTTCACATTCAAAGTACACCTAAATCAAAGATCTGCAGACAGACCTAAAGCCAAGCTGGGTCCAAGAGCCTTTGGAGAAGCCAGAGCCTCTACTAAATGATACAGATCTTCAGCTGAAGTGAGATATACAGCTCAAGGGGTAATTTCACACCAGCTGGTCTCCCTCTCAGTGGAACTCAGTTTGCACACTCCCAGTCATACCCATGGACTGCTCTGCTAGGGCCACACTAGCAGCCTCCTAGCTGGATTGGGACCTGGTGGTGGTGGCCTGTCAGAGGAAGGAAAGAAGCTGAGAAAAGAAGAAAAGCCGAGAAAAGTCCATGTCTACTTGTCTGGAAAGTCATATCTAGGGGACATGCCAGTATCTCCTTACAAACCCCCCAGTACACACTGGAAGGCAGACCCAGAACACTGGCTCTATGTAAAGTCTATGAATTTACACCAATTTTTGGGTGAATTAACTCCACATCCCACATATTTGCTTCACTCTCAGACTTCAGGCTTACAGTGACCTGTGCAAGAACACCAAATCCCAGTAGCTCAGGAGATGCCTCTCTGTCTGAACCCTCACCTGGATGCCCCACACTGACAACAACAGACTGTTTTGTCCACCTCTTTCTTCCAGTTTTCAGGCAGGAAGATTTTCAAAAATCATACAGGACTACAAAAGGAAAATGTGGTGATATGGTCCAAAAAGCTGGAACAGCAGAAGAAATTCCCAAAAGAGCAACAGGTCCCCAGACTGAGGACTTGCCAGTTCTCCAGCACTCGTGGTACCCCCAGCTGAACGGGGCCTATTGCAGCTCTTCCAACTGCAAAGCAGATTGAGAGAGAGCAGGAGAGTAGGATAAAAGTAGCAAGAGGACAGTTTTCTTCCTCTGCCCGTTTTTAATTGTCATTTCTATAAAAAGTCCTCAAAAAGATAAGACTGTTAAAGCCAAATTGAGTCACTGGAATTTATTGATGAAGGGAAAGCCAAACCCAGCTACTGTTTTGTCCATGAGCCGTATTTCTTTATTATTACTAAAAAGCCACACTGATCTCTCTGGAGATGGACTGTCAAAAAGATTGCAGTTGGGTCTAAAATGCCCTTTTTTTTTTCTCGTGTGGTCTCTCTCCCTGTCTCAGTTCCCTTTCCCTGTCCTTTGCCAGCTGGTTGGTAGTTAGTGCAGCTGGCAGTGATGCCGAGTCCTTCGCTACAGTGGAGCCCTGGGATTAGGCAAGATAATACTCAGTGCTCAGGGAAGCATGTACTGAACACGCCAGTGACACCGAGCACTGGGCCCAGTGCTGCTCATCCCCTGCACTCCGACCCGCAGGAGGCAACCAAAGCTGCACATCAAGAACGACGAGTGGTTCAGCACTAGAAAAATGTCAGTGGCAGTGGTGACCTACAGTGTGTGCAGAGTAAACCAGGGACCACCACACCCAGCGCTGCAGGAGGCAGCTGTGTGTGACTGCCAGGCACAGCCCCAAGGTCCCAGTGTGATGCTGCCACAGCCCCACAGCACAGAAAGGAAAGACCCATTTCAGCAAAGCTCAAGAGTCAAGTGATGTTAAAGGACACAGCCATGGACCCTCCGAGTCCAGCGGGGCTCAGGGGTCACCCATCCCAGCACTGAGCTCCCAGATCCACTCCATGCAGTGGGAACAACACAGCCCCCCTCACAGATCTGTAGGCTCCAGCAAGTCTGTGTACAAACCCAGTGTGTTGGATAACACAGGGGAAAAATCAAACCAAGCCTGTGACCCACCTGTCGCCCTTCCTAAGCCCTGTGCACTGAATGTGTTCAGTGACAACCTCACAGGTCACCACAGGCTCCATCTGCAGCCACAGCTATGCCACAGGCTCAAGAGGTGAAGCAGCACCTTGTCTAACCTGGGTGCCTGATGGAGGAACCACACATGGTCCTTCCTTTGGACAGCCCACACTTCTCTTCATGCCAGGGGCACCCTGGTTTTACACTCTGACCTGTGCCATCCCACCCTTCTCCTTTACACCTCTGCTCAGCAGAACTGCAGCAGTGAGGGCTGGTCTTTCAATCCACTTTAGTCTCCTGCATTTTTAGTGATTTCAAACCCTACATTCCTGGATGAAGGTAGAGTTTATCCCGACAGTGGATTCCAGGTGAACTGCTGCTTATTGCAGCAACATCCACTCATCCTGAGCAAATGGTTGAGCAGCAGACCAGCATGCAGGAACAGGCTGGCTCATGGATTGGAAAGGCTGGCTGAGAATTCAGCCATCATTTGAGAATCCTGCCATTAATTTCTTTTTTCTCTTTCTGTAAAATTAAAACTCACTACACTGATTTCCTTTTAATGTCTCTTGACTCTTGTGCTTTGCTGAAATGAGTATTTCCCTTCTGTGCATTATGTATCCTCTCAAAACCAGCTGCACAGACACCACCTCAGAGCAGGTCAGAGGGTTCAGGGCTAACAAAATCTCTGGAAATGTGGTTTTGACACTGCTGGTCAGGGCAGAAATCACACAAACCATCAGCAGCAAGTTTGAAGAGCAACA